>CM054142.1:68050045-68065045 GCA_028751875.1 Rapana venosa | reverse complement strand
TCACATGTAGTGAATAGACATTAAACAAAACAAAACAAACACACACACACATACACACACAAATCACAGTGACACATCACACACAACACACTCACACACACACACACCAAACAGCCACACACACAACACACACACACACAGGACACACACACACAAGTGGGACAGATATTATCACACACAGGATAGATCCTGTCCCAAGTCACTTTGGCTATTGGATAAAACTTTTTTAGGGGTTGGGGTGATGGGGTTGGTTGGGGGGGAGGGGGGTGATGGGGAGGTTGGTTGGGGGGACCGAAAGCGGACAGACTAGAATATCATAAGAATGATCCGGAGTACACACACACACACACACAACACACACCACACAACACACACACACACACACGCACGCACACCACACACAGACACACATATACAGATACACACCACATACACACATATCACACAACATACACACAACATACTCACACATACACAGGAAAACACACACACACACACATAAACACACACCACACACACAAACACACATAACACACACATAAACACAAACTCACACAACACAGCCTCCACCTTGCTGTTGCCCCAGCGTCAAAGCGGATTAATCAAGAACTGTGAAAAAGCCCAGCTGCTGGTGGCGTAACATAAATGCTTATATATTCGAGCCAAAAATACCTCACCATTGGATGAACCTCGGAGTTCTAAGCGGAGAATACATAGAAACCAAAACAAAAGACGTTGAGGAGACAGACAAGGTTTTCGAAAAGACAAGTGGCCCTGTAGAACTGTTTGAGAACAATTTAATTTAATGTGTAATCTGACACAGTAGTTTATGGTTTAAACTTCGGTTTTTAAAAAAAAATTCTTTGAGAGTCACATTTTTCGAGTTTTGTGCGTAGTGTTGTGTGTGTGTGTGTATGTGTGTGTGTGGTGTTGTGTAGATAGTTGTTAGTATTTTTAGTTGTAAACTTGTATCTAATGTGTGTAAGTGTTGTGGTATTATATGAAAGGTATGTAACGTATGTATAAGGAGTTGAATGTATGTATGTATGTATGAATGATATATGTATGTATGTATGCACTATTGTGCGTGGTTTTGTATGTGATGGATTTCAACAGATTACGTCTATTAACATAAAAGTGATATTGACACATCAATAAAGATATAGAAGGGAAAGCTATGTGACTGTATCAATTCCTTCAGTAGACGCCCCCACATGCGAACAATTTGTGACAATATTATAATGACATTTGAAATTATGTCAATTTTTTTAAAAAGGTCGGATGGGGGGAGGAAGGGGTGGGGGGGGGCGGCGGGGCGAGAGAGCGAGAGAGAGAGAGAGAGAGAGAGGAGAGAGAGGGAGGAGAGAGAGGGAGGAGATAGAGGGAGGAGAGAGAGACAGAGAAGAGAGAGGGGGAGAGAGAGAGAGAGACAGAGAGAGAGACAGAGAGAAGGAGGGGAGAGAGATAGAGGGGGGGGGGGAGGGGGGGGGGAGAGAGATATATGGGGGGGTGGAGAGAGAGAGAGAGAGGGAGTGTGCATGTCTAATGAATTGAAATCGTGTAAGAAAGTCGCGCACGAGAAAGCAGCATTTGGAACAGTGATTCTGTACATTGTTGTGTGTATGTCGTGTGTGTGCGCTGTGTGCGTGTTTGTTGTGCGCGCGTCGCTCGCCCCATATCGCTCCGCGTCATCGGTGCGTGCGTGCGTGCTACTTGCAATGTGTAGTGTTGCAATGCACACACGCGTAAGATCTGTGAGTAATTGGGTTCTCAGAGAATGAGGGTAAATCGGCCCCCCCCCCACCCCCCCCCCTGTGTGTGTTATCCATGTGCGTATAATTAATTATATAACGTGTAGTTTGCTATAGCTGGGTCTGAAGATACCGGACCAGTAGGCTGTGAATGAATCAAAGGTAGACTACCCAGAGCTCATCTAACCACAAAAATATTCAATACTTGAAGTTGCTTCCCTTACACAGTCAGGAGCGCGCACTAAACGAGTTTTGGATAATTACATGTTATATATCCTGAACTCATAACAAACACGACTGAAGGAGAGAGAGAGAGAGAGAGAGAGAGAGAAGAAAAAAGAGAGAGAGAGAGAGAGAGAGAGAGAGAGAGAGAGAAGAGAGAGAGAGAGAATGACAATGACAATGTCAATGAACAAATTCTTTTATTTCGAGGATAAGAATAAGCACATAAATTTTTTTTAATGTGCTTTTTACATCAGTCCCCGCCCGATTAGGGAATACATCTTAATAATAAATAAACTACCAATACTTATACAGTCCTCACAATAAAATCAAGGGAAATAACCCTTTTCAAAACAGCTCCCCCCCAACAACCCCCCCCCCCCCCCAAAAGCAAGCAAATAAAAGAAAATCCTAAAAATACGCCCACCTCTATCTACCCACCACCCCCCCAAAAAACCCTAACCCA
This sequence comes from Rapana venosa, assembly GCA_028751875.1. NCBI lineage: Eukaryota > Metazoa > Mollusca > Gastropoda > Neogastropoda > Muricidae > Rapana > Rapana venosa. The sequence goes on along the minus strand of CM054142.1, from coordinate 68,062,606 downwards.
AAACAAACAAACAAACAAAAGAGAAGGAAAAAACCAAACCAACAAAAGATGATAAAAAAGAGAGAAAGAACAGACAAACAACAACAACAAGAACAAGAACTACAAAGCCAAGAAAAGAACACAACCTAAACTTAATAGTCATAAAGATAACATCTACACATTGTCAAATGGTACACATATCTTGTTTACACATAATTATAATAAGATGATTGTAAATAGGGCACGTCATTAAAACTTAAGTACAGAGGCAATCCCAATAAAGTATTGAAAATATAAAAATAAAAAAATCCTACATCAGGATCAACTAAGACTATACAGAAGACGATTAAAGGTGAGAGAGACAAGAGACAAGACAGAGAGACAGAGAGTGGGTTCTGTGTGAATTTCAGAGATAATAATCCAATATATTAAATTCCCAAAACATGTAAGGCGATCCCATACAACAACTCAACAGAGAGAGAGAGAGAGAGAGGAGAGAGGAGAGAGAAAAGGAGAGAGAGAGAGAGAGAGAGAGAGAGAGAGACAGACAGACAGAACAGACCAACAGACAGACAGACAGATCAGACAGACAGAAACTTGAGAGAAACGGAGGACAACACATAGGAACACACACGGGATACCTAGTGGTTTGAACATTGCGCCGAAATCTGACGACTGGGATCGATTCCCTGTTCAAGGGGGAAATTTTGCCCCTGGAGTAACATCAGTGCATACTCCACTCTCGACCAAAATCCTTCGATGAGACTTATAAACTGAGGACCAACCGATGCGAACGCACGCAGAACGTCTTGCGCACATGTTAAAAATCCTGATCCGCCTTTCGTAAGAAGTAGGCCATTGTGTGCCGGTGGAAACAGATGACAGAATTTACAAAACCGCATACACAAGGGGACTGGTGGTAAAAAAGCACGTAAGTGCTTATTCCATTATCCTCGATATAAAAGAATAAAACAGAAAATAAATAAATAAAAATAAAATAAACAAAGGTGAGGTGGCTTTAAGGTTTTGTTTATGTGGTTGTGTGGTGCTGCGCGCGCGCGCGCGTGGGGTGTGGGTGTGTGTGTGTGTTTTGAATCTGATACTGAAACCATACAGAAAACATGTATATGTCTATGATAACCAAGAGTAAACTACCCTTTTCCCCTGCATTGAAATCAGTATCATTGCAAATGACTGCCTATATTCTCTAATTGTGTGTGTGTGGTGTGTGTGTTGTGTGTGTGTGTGTGTGTTGTGTGTGGTGTGGTGTGTGTGTTTGTGAGTGTGTACCTGTATGTCTCCTTGTGTCCTGTCATGTATACTCACTTGCGTGTGTGTGTGTGTGAGTGTGTGCACGTGTGTATGCGTGTGTGTGTGACTCCTGTCTGTCTGTCCCTGATTGTCTATCTGTATGTCTGTCTGTCCTTTCTGTCCTGTGTTGTCTGTCTTCTATCTGTCTATCTTCTGTCTGTCCTGAATATCTGTCTTGTATCGACATCTCTCTCCTCTCTCATCTCTCTCATCTCTCCTCTCGTGGGGGGGGTGGCGCGCAAAGTGCGTGAAGCCGAGATACGTGTTGGAATAGTGCTCCTCATTAATTAATGAAATGTGACTGTGTTTGCTGTTTTATTGAACCATTTTTTGCAGTAGTAATAGTTTAGGACTGGTAGCACAGGAAAATATCATCAAATAATCCTCAGAGGTCAGTGAATCCGGGCCGCTATAACATTATTACTAATTACAAATGATATATAGAAGGGTCTGTGTTGTGATGCCAACTCAAACTTCGATTCAAAACCAAGCCACCGTTACTGCGATTTGTCCTTAGACCTTGTTATTTGTTTTCATGCTTGGTGCTGGTGTACAGTTTAAAGAAATTCAGCATGAAGGACAGGCGCTTGAAAAGAGAAAAAATGTCACAGGTGAAATGTTTACAAACACCAGCAAAAATCATGCAAGTAAGGAATGGCGTTTTTTCCCAGATTCAGCAGGGACTACTTGTACAATCAAATGGATAAAGAGCATCATAGAAGACAAGGTTTGGGCTTTAGATGACAGAATATCTCATTCATTGAAGAAATAATTTCAACTAAAAGGAAGTGTGATGCAAACAGGGGATTACAATAAGGACATACAATGAAACAGGCAATGGATGTTTGACTCAGATTATAAAAACTTGAGATGGGAAGCTGTGAAATCAATGGAGCAAAGTGCAAAAGCTAATAATGCAAAATTCATCAACGTGGAGAACAGGAAGGTGAAGACTGAGCACACAATTACACAGTACATCATTGACATTCTCAATGACCCTGCCCCTTACTGGACTGGTGTCAGAGGACAATAGCAAGGGCACAACGCGCATTGGAGGCAACTTACTGGGAAGGGAAGGAACCACGACCCTCATCGTTTCATTTTTTTGCCGATGGTCGGATAAGAATTGGCGGTGATGGCAACCGAGAACTTCGGGACCGTCTGAGGAGAAGTGGATTAAAAAGGTTTCATCTGACCCTCGGACATACATCAGAGGGAAACATTACTTCCACAGAGGCCAGGCAAAAGGTAGCTATTTCCAATCATGGAACACTGCAACTCAACAGGACAACAGCAATCCAATCACTGTCGATGAAGACCAAAGGAGGACACTGACAAATCATCACAACCTCTTAGCCAACATGATGAGAACTGGCCTCCAAGTCTGGAACAGAGGGAGAGAACACTTCCCGCAGAGGCACCCATCCTGTGGTATGCGACAGCCATCCTCCTGGAAGCAGAGGGCCTCAGCAGAACTTCCGTCCTCCACAGGAAGAAGAGGATTCATCAACGTGAACACTACCATTCACGAGTCCACAAACAGATCCTGTCAGAGAAAACCTTTGGATCATCACAACCAGCATGGGGCTCAACGAGTGTCCAGGAGGCAGCCAGAGGAATCTTTCCAACCAACACCAGCACTGTCACCAAGGCGTGACAGTGCAGCTGTTACAAGGGACTGCTAGCAAGACGAGGAGAAGGTGCAGGGCTGTGCCACTTTGCCAGGACCACATTCCTAATAGTGGGGCAGTAAGACAGGGTAAACAGGGACATGCACAGAGAACTATTTGGGTGAAAGAAAATCTCACAACGACAGACACCCGGTTCAAAATCCCATCTTCTGGTAAAGTCAAAACCTAGCAATACATGCATGCAGACTTCCAGCAAAACAAAATAAGAAATGCAAGCTTCGAACGTGACATCAGTGATAGTGACAGGGATGAAAACTGAATCTGTAGCAACTTGATAAATATGTGATATTTTTGCAGTGAATCTGTAGGTTTAAACAGGACAAAAGACTGAGACAACTTGTAGCCACTATTGATGGTAACTTTTTGAAGGTGAGATTAAAGAGGAAAGACGAAGACAAAACTGAGAATGAAGTTGAATCAATCTGACAAAGCTACTGATCACAAAACTGACAGAGAAGAAAACAGAGACCTGTGAAACAACATACAATATACAATATACTGTTACAACAGAGGCCTTAATGACAGAGACATTATTGTCAATCGGAATTAAAGAATACAAAAACAGGCGGTGATGACTGTAATACCGAAAAGCAGAAAACACTAGGGGGGCCACATACAGAGTACAATTTGTCCCAATTGTTAAAAGACCTGCAGGAATGTATGACTCTTTATTGCAGATGAACTGATGGACCAACGAGAGCAGCATAACCACCTCAAAAACAGAGAGGCAGGCAGATCAGACAGTCTGTGAGCATAAGCAGGCTCCACGGCCGCAGACGTGCTGCATCTCATGGTAGTCATTCAAAGCAAAGTTCCCTGTAAAGTGCCCTGCAAGGTCTGGCAGCCAAAAGCAGCATCACCGAGTCTTTTAAAAACAGACTACATTCTGTGATGGAGAAAGTTCCAAAGAGTTGACCCCTAGGTCACGGCTGGATTTAAAAATGATGATAGCCCATGCATGACCAAATAGGACTTCGGCCGGGCCGAGAAGCTCAGGCTGTCAAGGGAAATGGCTCGCAGCTAACAGCAAGACACTAAAGGTTTAGTGACAGAATCTGATCAAGTTGTTAATGTTTCTGGAATAAATTTCTAAATTAAAAGTTAATGGCCTTTTGCCTAGAAATTGACAACAAGAGATTTTGTTAGTTTTTTTTGGCTTAGATTTGATATTATTTTTAACAGAAACTTTTGATACATCTGAGGTTGATTTTCCCTATTTTTAGGGATTATTTAATGTTCACTTCAGAGGCTAAAAAACTTTCACATCAAGGAAAGATAATCGGGAGGGTGATTCTTTTTAGTCAAAAATCTTTGGGACTTTGAGGATAAAGTTGAGGTGAGTTTGACAATACCATTGTTGTAAACGTTGCACAGAGATTTTATTTGGATCTAACAAAGATATTATGTTGGTTTGGTACATACATTCCCCCCCATGACCATGTGATTCTGCATTCTGGAAAACTAAACCAAGGGGTGTATGGCATGGAAGATCTAGAACAGTGTTTCTTGAGCTTCAAAGATTATATGAGATTTTAATCTGTTGCAAACAGGGGATTTTAAAATGCTCGAACAGCTAACCAAATTACAATATGGGTGAGACTATTGATGATTTTGAAAATTTTGTATTCCTTTTTTCAATGATTCAATTGCCTAGAAAATCACATGATTCAAGAAACAAACGTATTGGGTAACCCAATTAATCGAGTTATGTAATATGTTTGATTGTGCTATTTTTGAATGGCTTTGCAATCTAGTTTTTATGATAGTTTACACATTTATAGCATATCTTGTTCCAAGTACAGTCCACTATTTTAATTGCCTCTTTGACCTAATAACATCTGGTTTCAAAAATAAAACTTTCTCTGGTTTGGAAAAGTTTAACACTTAGATCGACCACCTTCCGGTTTCTTTGAAGATTGAAGTTGTTAACAACATTTCAAAAATTGCATGCGATACATTACCTCAAAATAAGGGTAATCTTTATGACCAAACTTGTATGAATGAGGAAAAGAAAGATGAATTTCTTAAGCTTTAAACACTGTTGAATATACAGAATAGATTTTCAATAGCCACAAGTATGATAGAAAACACTAGAAGAGGCTTAGACATATTTGTTGAAAGTGTGAAAGAGGACTAGTGTATGCATTGTTGAAAAAGGAATGTCTCGGCATAAAATAAATTAAAAAGAGTAATGGATTGATGAAAGAAATTTGAAGTTGCGAAAAAGGAAAGTAGACTTAAATTAAACAATTTCAGAAACGACAGAAATGAAGAGGACAGGCCCTAATTTATGTTGAAAAAAGGGAAAATCTATAAACGGTTGTGTTAAGGACTAAAAAACAAGGTTACAGAAGAATGAAAGCAGAATCTTTAAGCAAGTAACATTTCAAATTCTTCTCACTTCTGAAAGAAGTAAGAGTATGGGGTGCGGTAATCGTGCAGTAGTTTACACAACATATTAAGTACTGAAGAACTGGTTTAAATCATTTTAAAAAGTGTTTATTTCAGAACCTTGATGAAAACACAGAAAGCAACTGTGTGGATATTATTTACAGGAAGGAACTGAACCATATTTTAAATCAAGATATATCTTGAAATGAGGTTGTGCAAGCAATAACTAAAACTCAAAATAGGAAAGTCCAGTGGCATTGACAAATATATCAGCTAAATGTTTGAAAAATGGAGGCAAAAGTGTACTGGGAGGTTTTGGTAAAATTTTTTAACAGACGTGTTATTCATTTAGGGTCTATCCCAAAGACTGGTCAAAAGCCATAAAAACCTATCTACAAAAAGGAGATTCCTGATAATACAGAAATTACAGAGGAGTCTCATTGTTAAGTATTATTTCCCAAATTGTTATACAACCATATTAAATGCAAGATTGTATAAACTGGTTTAGAAGAAGAACAAATGTGATTCTGAAAGTCAAGCAGGTTTTTCGTAGGGTTGTACTCGACAGTAGATCAAATATTTAATTTATATGCTATCGTCCAGAAATGTATGATGAAGAAACCACAGAAAGTTATATGTAGCATTTGTTGAATTTTAAAAAAGCATTTGATTCTGTTCATCATGATAACTTCTGAATGCATGAGAAATCAAGGTGTGAATGGAAGATTTTTGGCTTCTTTGAAGGCAATGTATATTCTTTATCTCGTGTTACGGGCAAATATGTGAATTTACTGAATATTTTGATTGCCACCTAATTGGGGTAAGACAAGGATGTGTTTTTATAGTCCCAACGTTTATTTTTCTGTATTTAATTAAATCAACTTGCTACTGCACTATGAATGTGAAAAGAAGACATGGTGTACAAGATTTGCCATACATTGATGGAATTGTTTATATTACTTTTTGCTGATGATGTGCTTTACTATCTACAACAGTATATGTTTACAAAATCAATTTAAAATATCCTGCAGAACTGTTGCAATGACATGAAATTAAATGAGAACACTGAGAAAACTAAAGTCATGGTATTCAGAAAAGGAGGGTATTAGGACGACATGAACAATGGTTTATATTGGTTGGAAAAGAAACTAGAAGTAGTGAATAGTTATTGGTTATTTGGGATTTCCAATTTACTACAATGAGCAAGTATGAAAAAGAGTACTGAACACTAGCATCTAAAGGGTAAGAAAGCGTTAGTCCAATTGAATAAGGCTTTTTCAAAATACAAATAAAATGACTACCAAGCATTTTTAAGATTTTTGTGTTAAATTGTTCAACGCGATTCCTGCTATATGCTTCCGAAGTAAGGGTTAAAATAATTAGATACATATAGAAAAAGTTCTACTATGGCTTGCAAAAGATTTTTAGGTGTACCAGTTAAAACTTCCAAATTTCAATGGTCCAATGGTTATTTTGTTGAAGATATCCTCTTCATGTTAATTCGTGGTGTTTGCGGCCTTACAATTTAAGGTATGGTTTAGATTAATTACAAATGAAAGAGACGAAAGACGCCACATATAGCTTATACAGATGTTATTAAATTAGACAAAATGGGTAAAGTTAGTTTGTGTTTCCGAAATCAGTTGAAAATTAGTAAGACAGGATTTTAGCTTTGTTTGGTTGCAGCAGGGTGTTGGTCAGGTCAAAGTGTTTTTTTATTAAGAACTATTTAAGCGAAGAAATGGTTGATCTAACATACAAGAATGGTCTGGCACTATAAGAGACCGTAGACAGATATGACAATTACAGATCTTTAAAATCATTTTTGAAAAAGAAAAGTACGGTGTTGACATGGATACCTACTGCTTTAGCGTTTTGCCTATCTACACATATGCTAGATTTAATGTTCTCCCATTAATATGCAAATGTACTTATCGCTTTAGCAATCTACCCCAGAAGAAATCTTGTCCATTTTGTAAAGTCCAAAGGAAGATGAACATCATTTCCTGTTTGTGTTGTCCTGCATAATCTGATCTAATAGCCAAGTTTCTTGGGGGTTAGCTTCAACCCCAAACCACAGGTGTTATTTACAAGTGTCAAATTCCGAACAAATGCATGGTTGTCTCCAAGGTACATTTTTCAGGCAGTGAACAAAAGAAAGAAAGAATTGGCTGGAATATAACTGCTGGTATGATGTGTCATCTCATTTTATTTCAGGGTAAAAGATGTGTTCATGGTTAATTAACACATGCTTGAATTGTTATTTTGTGTTGGTGGGGGGGGGGGGGGTGCGTGCGCGCGGTGTGTGAGTGTGTTTGGTTTGTGTGCATGTGTGTGTGTACCTGTGGTGTGTGCGTGTTTGTGTGTATGTGTGTGTGTGTGATTGTATTGGCACAGCAAGTAATCTGAAAAGTAGCCCTATCATGCTATGCGCATGTAAACTTGAAAGTGATTGAGACATCAATCTTTATGGGAATGTTAACTTATAGCATAAACAGCGATGATGTTGAAGGTGATGTGTTTGGATTGTAGCCACCCATAGCAATGTTTCTCTTGGTCATGGACTGTGTTGGGAGGAAGACGATAATGATGACACTCTTAGTCCGTATGAAATGTAATGGAATGTGTTTATATTACTCTGGAAAATCTATAGAAAGTTGTTTTTGTTTTTCTCGTTTACTTGTTACACTTCCCCTTTGTCCCTTTTCAACTTGTATTGTGGCCCAAGGCCGAGTACAATTAAAATGTTCAAGAGTTCAGATTTCTCTCATCTCTCTCTCTTCCTCTCTCTCTCTCTCTTCTCTCTCTCATCTCCTCTCTCATCTCTCTTTCTCTCGAAAAAACATTAATTATATTTATTATATATTAAGCTTATTATGTAACTGAATGATAACGTGAGTGGTTGATTGCATGTATAACTAAATAATTAAGTTCGTTGTTAGCCTTATTGGGTATATTATTAATGCTATTATACATTTCCTCATGTTTGTGTTTGCCGTGTGTGTTTTTTTTTTTAATAGGGCCTGTGTAAAGAAGCCCCGGCTTATCCATTAACCCCTCATTAAAATATTCGAGTTCCAGTCTCTCTCTCTCTCAATCTCCTCGTTCCCTCTCTTCTCATCCGTCATCTCTCTCAGATCTCTCTCTCTGCTCACTCTCCTCTCTCTGTCTGTCTCTCTCTACTGTCTTTCTGTCCTCCCTGTCTGTCTGTCTATCTTATCTGTCTCTCTGTCTGTCTCTCTGTCTCTCCTGGGGGGGGGTTGCTGTCTCTTCTGTTTGTCTGTATTGTCTCGTCGTTTGTCTTTCTCTATATCTGTCTGTCTCTAACGTCTGACTGTCTGTCCTTTCTCATCTGTCTCTCTGGTCTGTCTGTCTCTCCATCCTCACCTGCGCGCGTGCATACACATGGTGAGTGCGTGCGTGCGTGCGTTTGCGTGCGTGTGAGTGTGCGTGCGTGTGTGTATGTGAATCTTGGATACTGTATCCATATCAGAAAACCAAACGGTATATCTATGGATACCAAGATAAACTACTTATTTCCCCGTGCATTGAAACTTGTTAGTGAAACCAAACTTTTTTGACCTACATCTTTTAACGTTTTTGGTTTATCATTCATTTGAATCTCTCTCTCTCTCTCTCTCTCTCTCTCTCTCTCTCTCATCTCTCAGTCACTCTCTCTCTCTCTCCTCTCATCTCACTCTCTCGTCTTCTCACTCTCGTCTGTCTGACTGTCTGTCTGTCCTGTCTGTCGTCTGTCTGTCTGTCTAGTCCGTCCCGTCCGTCCGTTCCGTCTATCTATCTACTAATCTATCTATCTATCTATCTATCTAGATTCCCTCTCTGTTGTTCTGTCTGTCCGCCGTCCGTCCATCGATCTATCAATCTCTCTGCTCTCTCTCTCCATACCTCTTCTCTCCTATCTCTTCTCCTATCTCTCTTCTCTCTCTCTCTCTCCCTCTCTCTGTCGTCCGTCCTCCGTCCGTCTGTCGCCTGTCCTGGTTCTATCATCTATCTATTTACTATCACGTCTCATATCTTTTCTGACAGTGAATGGTGGTGTTGTGTGTGTTTGTGTGTGTGTGTATGTGTGTGTTTGTATGTATGTATGTGTGTGTGTAGTGTGTGTGTAAATGTGTGTGTGTGTGTGTGTTGTATGTATGTGTGTGTATGTGTGTGCGTATGTATGAATGTTTGTGTGTATGTATGTGTGTGTATGTGGTGTGGTATATTGTATGTGTTGTGTATGGTGTGTGTGTGTGTTGTGTGATCTTCCAGTTTAACCGTCTTATTCTACATTTAGTGATTTTAGACGGGAAAATGTATATAAACAAGAGAATGCAAACAATAGACAAAAAGTGTCAAATAACAGTACTTAAAAACTAACTTTAACATACTACAAAAACTGAATTAATCGGACTTCTTATCAATCCTAACACTATGTCCAACAGTAACGGATGGTGTCGGACAGAAATCTGATCCAGTGGATAAACTTGTATCAGCAGGTAAAAATGCTTTTAAATGCCACAATCAAAAATAACATGACTATTGGTAATCTTTCCCCACAACATACAGTTACATCTTTTCACGTACTTTGTCCTTAAAGCATTTAGTTTAAATCTGTACATAAAGGGGATAACATTGTTTCTACATTATACCAACCACGACTTTGTTAGAAATGAAAACATTTCGAAAATCTATCACATTGCTTGTACAGCCATTATAAAGACATAAAGCCAGAATCTATATTTATCTTTCTGAAGTGCTTCCAGCAAGCTTTTGTAGCCACTGTACCCTCATGCAGAGAAAAGGCAACGTTTATATTTCACAAGAACATTATTTATTTCTCGCGCCATATTATAGCAAGAGACTGTCAACGTTTTCATTAAAAAAAAAAAGAACCAGTGTGTGAGGGAAACCCAACAGAAAAAAAAGGTTTGTTGTGTGTGTGTATGTATTGTATGTATGTGTGTGATGTAGTGTGTGTGTATGATGTGAGTGTATGTGTGTTGTGTGTGTGTGTTGTGTGTATGTATGTGTTGTGTGTAATGTATGGTATGTGAGTGTGTATGTATGTGTGTGTGTGTATGTATGATGTGTGTATGTGTGTGTGTGTGTATGTGTGTGTAATGTATGTGTGTGTATTTGTGTGAATTAGGTGTGTGTGTGTATGTAGGTAATTGTGTGTGTATGTATGTGTGTGTGTAATGTATGTGTGTGTGTATGTATGTGTGTGTGCATGTGTGTGTGTGTGTATAAAGCCCCACCTTTGTGAGGTGGTGATCCATGAAATATTAATCATATGCTTCAACCAATAACAACACTGGAATTAATGAACATCATCATCATCAACAACAACGACAACAACAACAACAACGACGACGACGACAACAACACAAACACTGATGGAAACAGGAAAGGTAAACTCTTTTTTTACTTTGACTTTGACTTACGTGGCTGATGAAAGAATGACTCATAGAAGCTGACTGTTGTCGAGTTAGAATGCAGGTACAATAATATATGCAAAATGACGACTGCATTGAGTTATAAATACAGAAATTTATGGCTTGTTAAACTATATATGCGTGTATGCGTGCGCGCGCAGTGTGTGTTGTGGTGTGTGTGTCTGATGTGTATGTGAACCTTAACTATATGACCACAAATGTCCTATGTAAAGTCGTTCACCCGTGTACCCCCTGGCACAATACCCCCCCAGCCCCAACAAACCCCCCCCCTATCTCTCTCTCTCATCTCTCTCTCTCTCAAACAAGTCTCAGTAAGATGTTTAATGTTACCATATCATAAAAAAGTTTTACACAATTACGAATAACAGAGAATGACGTATAAATCCATCACGTCATTAAATACCCCCCCCCCACCCCCCCCCCCCCCCCCCCTGGAAGGCGAAAGCCGAAATTATTGGGGAACATATATTTATTGATTGGTTGTTATGCTTTCACTATGTGATTATATATATATATATATAAATATATATAGATATATATATATATATAAATTTATATAATATTATGTATATATATATATATGAAAATTTTATTATATATATAAATATACTATATATATATATAAAATAATATATGATATATATATATATAAAATTTATATATATATAAAAGAAAGGAAACTGTCCAAGTCAAATGTTGACACTGATGTCCTGAAATAGTGGCAAAGTATCTGTAGTCAGTAGTATACCTCCTCTTGAGAAAAATATAGCGAACAAAAAACCACCCAACAATCAATAGAAACAAAGAAACAAACAAAATAAAATAAGCAACAATACAAACAAGCACCCACGACCAAAATGAACAAAAGAAAATACACCAGAAAAAAAAAAAAAAAAAACCATACACCCATCGGCACGAACACAATGCTTCACACACACACACACATCAAACAGTGGACACGCACACACACACACACTCACACATAACACAATGACACACAATGACACACACACACAGTCACACACAGTGACACGCCACAACCACAACACACACAACACATACACAATGACACACAATTGACACACACACACAGTCACACACATGACACGCACACACACACACACACACAGGACATACACAATACACACATTGAAACACACACACAGTCACACACAGGTGACACGCACAAACACACACACACACATACACAATGACAACACATTGACACACACACACAGTCCACCACACAGTGACACGACACACACACACACACACCCTCATACACAATGACAACACATGACACAACACACATAGAACAGTCACACACAGTGACACGCACAACACACACACTACACCACACACAACATACACAATGACACACATTAGACACACACACACAGTCACACACAGAGACACACACACACACAACACACATACACAATGACCACACATTGACACACACACACACAGTCACACACCAGTGACACGCACACACACACACAAACACACACACATATATACACAATGACACACATTGACACACACACACATCCACACACAGTGACACGCACACACACTCACACACACATACACAAAATGACACACACTAGACACACACACAGGTCACACACAGTGACACGCACACACACACACACACACATACACAATGACACACATGACACACACACACACAGTCCCACACAGTGACACGCACAACACACACCCAT
>CM054142.1:68012545-68045045 GCA_028751875.1 Rapana venosa | reverse complement strand
AGGGGGGTAGGCCTAAAAGGGTTTTTTGTCTTGAATTGAAAGGCTTTTATTTCAGCGTCTAAGCTCGGGGGCAAACCCTAGTCTCCTCTACCCTGTCTAGTCTGCCTAGTCTGTTTCCCCTTGCCCCTCTACAACCCTTCCTGGCTCCTCTAAAACCCTTTACCAAACACCCCTTTCCCCCTTTTGTTTTCAAATGACGCACATCCCCCCCCCCCCCCCCCCCACACCCACCCCCTCCCTGCAAACCCCCCCTCCCCCCCACCTCCCCAAAACACCCCCCCCCCCCAAACCCCCACACACCCACCCATCATCCACCCCGCCTCCCTCGCCCTCCTTCCAATTCCTTTTCCCAAAATTTCCTTCGATTTCACATCACACCAAATCTTTCTTCCTTTCCTTCCCTTTCCCCTCTCCCCTCTCCTCTCTCTTTACCTCTCTCTCTCTCTCTCCTCTCCCCTCCTCTCTCTCTTCTCTCTCTCCCCTCTCACCCCCTCTCTCCCAATCTCTCCCTCTCCCTCTCTCTCTTCCCCCTTTCTCTCCACCCTTTTTCCCCCCCCCTCTCTCTCCCCCCTCTCTCCCCGTCTCCTCTCCCCCCTCTTCCCTGTCTCTCTCTCTCTCCTCCTCTCTCTCTCCTCTCCCTCCTTCCTCCTTCCCCCCGTAAACTCTCTCCTCCCGGGTTTTTTTCTCTGTCTCTCTCTCTTTTTTCCCCCTCCTGGCTCTCCCCGGGCTCTCTTTCCCCGTTTTCCCCTCTCCCCCCTCTCCCCTCTCCCCTTTTCCCTCCCCTCTCTCCTCCGAAAGCCACACATAAAACATGTAAAAACCCCCTTCCACCCGTTCCCTCTCTCTCTCTCATTTTCTCCCCTCCTCTCCTCCCCCCCTTTTCCCCCTCTCCTTTTCTCTCTCCCCCTCTCCCCCCCCCCCCTCTCTCTCTCTTTCCCTTTTCTATTTCCCTGTCTCTCTCTCCCCTCTGTCTCTCTCTCTCTCTCCTCCCCAAACCCCAAAAATACATGTAAACACACCTTTCCCCCCTTCCTCTTTTTCCTCCTTTTCTCCCCCCCCCTCATTCCCCCCCCCCCCCCCCCCCCTTTTCTAAATTTTCCCCGTCCCCTCCCCCTCTCTCTCTGTTTTCTCTCGCTCTCTCCCCCCCAAAGCCACATTTACATGTAAAAAAAACACCTTTCCCCCCTTCCTTTTTCTCTCTCCCTCCCCTCCCTTTTCCCCCCCCCCCTCTCCTCTTTTTCTCTCTCTCTGTGGCCCTCTCTAACCCCCCCCCCCCCCCCCCTCTCTCCCACCCCCTCCTTCCCAAAAACCCACATAAAAACAGTAAAAAACACCCTTCCCCCCGTTTCCGGGCTCGCTCTTTTTTCTTTTCCCTCTCCCTCTCTTCCCCCCCACACTCATCTGACGAACATTTTGAGTAATGCTTTTCCCGGGTAAAACTCCTGGGTGATTTTTAAAAATTTTTCCTTTTTCTTTGGTTTTTTGGCCATTTTTTGTGCTTTTTTTATAGTATGTTAAAAAACACACCACACACCCCACACACACACACACACCACACACACACCACACACACACAACACACCCCAAAAACCACACATACACACAACACACAAAACACACATACAACACACAAACACACACACACCACAAAAACACACACAAAACACACACACACACCCCACCCATACACACCAAATACACAAAACACATACAAAACACAAAACACACATACATGCACAGATCTTATTCCATTATCCTCCAAATAAAAGAATACAATTTTTTTTTTTAAAAAAACACACACACACATTTCAAACTATCTATCTATCTTCTAAAAACACATCTATCCATCTATCTGTCCTGTCTATCTATCTATCTACTATCTATTCCCATCATCTATCTAACTATCTATCTATCAAACTATCTAAACATCTGTCCATCTTAACTTTTCTATCTATCCTTCCCTCCCTCCATCCATTTCCTCCAACCATTCCCCCCCTCCTTTTATCCCAACTATCCCATCAACCCACCCATCTATCTATCCCATCGATAAATTTATATATAAAATATATTTTTATATATATATATTTATATATATATAAATTGGTGTGTGTGTTATTATGTATGTATTATGTTGTAGTATGTAGGGATGTATGTATTTAATAAAAGACGACAGACAGACAGACAGTTTAAGCAAAACGACAGAAACAATAATTAAATTTTCTACAAGAAAATTTTCACCACTTTTTAAGACAAATAAAAATGGCATAACTTTTGGGAAAAGAAAAAGAAAAAAGGGAAAAACCAAATTTTTTTATTATAATTATTCCCTACCTATTTTTACAACCCCACAACTTCTGTCTCGTCTTTTCCGGGCTTTTTTCCCCCCCCCCCCCCCCCCCCCCCTTCTCTCTCCCTCTCTCTCCTTTCCCCCCCTCCCCTCTCCCCTTCCCTTTTCCCCCCTTCTGTGTGTGTGTGGGAGTGTGTGTTTTTGTGTGTGTGTGTGGTTTTCGGTGTCCCTTTTTGGGGAAAAATCATTAAAGAGGATGGGTTTTGGGGGGAGGGGTTGGCCTGTACATAATATTTGTCCGTATCGCTTATTTTTCATTCGTTAAATTTTTTTTTTAGGGTTTTTTTCTTTAAAACCGGGGGTCCCACGTCCCCTATAAAACACACAACACACCACACACATACACACAAACCCACACACACAAAACACACAAATACACAACACACCATACAAAAAACACATACACACACATATACATACACACATCACACACAACCACACACAAACACAAATAAAAAACAAACCCACACAAACACACCATACACACACAACACATCCCCACAAAACACACACACACCAAAACACATACACACATTCACATACCACAAACACCCTAACTCCCCACATAACACACATACACCACATAAAATACACACACACATACACACAAAATACAACACACACAACACACACACACACACACACACACACCCCACCCACACAAAACACACACATGCACACCCATTCAAACCCCACAATGCACAAAACCCACACATACACCCACACCAAAACAAACACACACACCCAAAACACCAAAACACCAACACGACATTCACACCCCCCACACATACACACACATTATGGTGTATGGTTTTGGGGAGCGTGGGCCCGGGTTCCCCCACACAAAAACCCCTACTGCCCTTTGGACGTCTGCGTATTGCGTGCTTTAAAAAAAATAAGTTTTTATGTCTTCTAGTCAATGGGTTTAAAATTTGTGTTCACAATTGATGTGTTTGCGTGCGTGCGTGTGTTTGTGTGCGTGTGTGCGCATGCGCGTGTGTGTGGTTGTGTGTTGTGTGTGTGTGTTGGGGTGTTTCGGACTTTTTATTTGAAGTCATTTGAAACCAATATAAATATAGCTTTTGTGTTTTTGATATTTTTTGATGTGTATCAATCTGCCTGTCATATTGTAATTGCCCTTCATGGATGATTAAAGTGTTTTTGACTTGACTTGACTTGACACACTCACACACACATACACACCACAACACACACACACACACACACACACACACCACACACACACATACACACACACATACACACATACACACACACACACACACACACACTCCCCGCCTGTTTTATATGTATCTTATGCCTATCAGTCCCTATCTGTCTCTCTGTCCTGCCCTTTTCCTGTCTGTCTCTCTCTCTCCTCTCTCTCTCTCTGTGTCTCTCTCTCTCTCTCCCTCTCTCTCTCTCTTCTCTCTTGGGTTATCATTATTAAGATGTACCCCCTAACGGGCGGGACGGATGAAAAAAGCACATGTGGCTTATTCATATCCTCGAAATAAAAGAATTTGTCATTGTCATTGTCATTGTCATTGTCATTGTCTCTCCTCTCTCTCCTCTCTCTCTCTCTCTCTCCTCTCTCTCTCTCTCCTCTCTCTCGCCCTCTCTCCCCTCTCTCTTCTATCTGTCTGTCCCTTTCCTCTCCTCACTCTCTCTCTCTCTCTCTCTCTCTCTCTCTCTTCTCTTCCCTTTCTTCTCCTCTCTCCCCCTTCCCCTCTCTCTCTCCCCTCTCTCTCTCTCTCTCTCCTTTGTGTCCATCATTCTGTCTCTGTCTGACACACTGACTATCTGTCCTCTCTGTCTGTCGTCTTTCTATCTGTCTGTCTGTCTGTCTCTCTGTCTGCCCTTCTGTCTCTCTCTCTCTCTGTCTCTCTCTCTCTCTCTCTCTCTCCCCTCTCTCTCTCTCTCTCTCTCTTTTGTGTCCATCATTCTGTCTCTGTCTGACACACTAACGTTTGTCTGTCCTTTTCCTCCCCCTGTCTGTCTCTCTGTCTGTCTGTCTGTCTGTCTCTCTCTCCCTCTCTCTCTCCTCTCTCTCTCTCTCTCTCTCTCTCTCTCTCTTGTGTCCATCATTCTGTCTCTGTCTGAAAACACGACTAACGGTCGGTCTGCCCTGTCGCCCTTTCTCTCTCTCTCTCTCTCTCTTGTGTCCATCATTCTGTCTCCGTCTGTCAACTGACTGACTGTCTGTCTCTCTCTCTCAGTCCGTGTGTCTGTATGCCCTTTTTGATCTGTCTGTCTCTCTATTTCCTCTCCTCTGTCTGTCTGTCTGTCTGCCTGCCTGTCTGTCTGTCTTGTCTGTCTGTCTGCCGCCTGCTGTCTGCCCTGTCTGTCTGTCTGTCTCTCTCTCCCCTCTCTCTCTCCCCCTCTCTCTCTCACTCTCTCTCCCTCCCTCCCTCCCTCCCTATGCCATTGGCTTTTATGGTCAGCATTTATTTCATGGATTTCTATGGGTGGGATGGGGGGGTCGAGGGCTTGGAAATGAAAAAAGTTTAAGCTTGTTCATTAAACAAAAAGTTTCCTCAATAAAATTTGCGTATCCTATTCGTCCCCCCCCCCCCCCCCCCCCCTCTCTCTCTCTCAATCTTTCTCCTCTCTCTCTCTCTCTCTCTCTTCTCCTCCTCTCTGTGCCTCTCTCTCTCTCTATCTCTGTCTGCCTATCTGTTGTTTGTCTGTCTTCTGTCTGTCTGTCTGTCTGTCTGTCTGCCCTGTCTGTCTGCCCGTCTCTCTCTCTCCCCTCTCTCTCTCTCTTTCTCTCTCTCTCTCCCCCTCTTCTCTTCCCCTCTCTTCTCTCTCATTGTCTCTTTGATTTTCATCTAATTTAGTAGTAGTATTTCTTTAGATGCTCTTTTGAATCTTTATTGGAATTACCAAAAACTGCTGATTTTTAACTGTTTGCATAACTTTGTTTATTTGAAGGCTTTTTTTTTGCATTGGGTGTCTTTGTCTGTTTTTTTCTGTTGGTTTGGTTTGGGTTCTCTTTTTTTGATAAGTGTGTGCGTGTGGGGTGGTGTTTTGTTGTGTTGTGTGTGTGTGTGTAAGTGTGTGTGGTGTGTGTGTGTGTGTGTGTGTGTGTGTGTGTGTGTAAGTTGTGTGTGTAGTTTTTCTGACTTTTTTTCTTTTTTGCTTTTGTTTGTGAGAGAAATGGTGTAAAGAAGCCCCGTGTTTATCCATTTACTCTCAATAAACATTTCGAGTTAAATTTCGAGTTCCTGTGCCCTCTTGTCTCTCTCGCTCTCTGTCTGTCTCTGTCTGGTTGTCTCTGTGTGTGTGTGTGTCTTTCCTTCTTTTTCTCTCTCTGTCTCTTTCTCTGGATGTGAGTGATTTTCATTTAATGCTTAATGCTTAATCTACAAACCCTCTGAAAAAAATAAAAATTGTTCAAAGAAATTCTGTCTGTCTGTCTGTCTCTCTCTGTCTCTGTCTCTGCCCTGCCCTGTCTGTCTTCTCTCTCTCTCTCTCTCCCTCTCTCTCCCTCTCTCTCTCCTCTCCCTCTCCTCCCCTCTCTCCTCCTCTCTCTTTTCTCCCCCTCTCTCTCTCTCTCTCTCTCCCCCCTCTCTCCCCCCCCTTCCCTCTCTCTCCCTCTCTCTCTCCCTCTCTCTCTCCATCTCTCTCTCCCCCCCATCTCTCTCTTTTTCCCTCTCTCACTCTCTCCCCCCTCCCTCTCCCCCCCCCCTCTCTCTCTCTCTCTCCTCCCCTCTCCTCTCCCCTCCTCTCTCTCCCTCTCTCTCTCATCCCTCCCTCTCTCTCTTTCTCTCTCTCTCTCTGTCTCTCTACCCCCCCCTCTCTCTCCCCTCTCTTCTCTCTCTTACCCCCCCCCTCTCTCCTCCCCTGGTTTGGGATGGATAGATGGATGATAAAATGGATGGATGGATGGCTCGTTGAGGTTTGGTTCGATAACAGCACTGTGTGTGTGTGTGTGTCGCTGCGCTGTTGACACCTCTCTATCAGCAGTGCAGACAACACATGTCAGACCCTGTCCACGCTCCTCCTGTACAAGACTTGTTTATAGCAGCAAGTCAATACGCAGATAGAAAAACAAGCCATTCCTGCTGCAGTTTAAACTCGAGTCTTAAAAGGAAGGAAGAAATGAAACGCACTCATTGCAACAAACACAGACATAAACAACTGACACAGGTAAGCTGGCAGACAGATAGGCAAACTCAGAGAGAGAGAGAGAGAGAGGGATAGAGAGAGAGAGAGAGAAAGAGATAGAGAGAGAGAGAGTCAGACAGACAGACAGATAGAGACAGACAGAACGAACGGCAATACAGACATACGCGCACGCACGTGCGCGCGCCGCGCACACACCACACCACACACACACACACCTCACACACATAAAGATTATATCATTGAAATATAAGTAAATATATATAATTACTTATATTTATAATTATACCTATATATATTATAATACATACATACATAACCATTCCTACAATACATACATAACAAGAGAAAGGGAGAGAGAGAGAAAGAGAGAGAGAGAGAGAGAGGAGAGAGAGAGAGAGAGGAGAGAGAGAGAGAGAGAAGAGAGAGAGAGAGAGAGAGAAGAGAAAGAGACAGACCGACAGACAGACCCAACAGAAGACAGACGGACAGAGAGAGAGCAGACAGACAGAGAGACAGAAGAGAGAATGCGCCCCTGCTAGCCGAACGCTTGGGATACACACATGTAAATTGCACACACATCAATTGCATGAATCCAAACCCCACCCATCACTACCACCACACTACCCTACCCCCCCCCCCCCCCCCCCCCTACCTGCACTCCCCCCGCCCCCCCCCCCCCCCCCCACACACCCACACATTCTTTTTTACACACACAATGTCGAGGTCAGACCTAAAGACAGACTTACACTCAGATAAAATACCAGCACAGAAGTGAGAGAGAAGAGAGAGGGAGAGAGAAGAAAGAAGAGAGAGAGAGAAGAAGGGAGAGAAGAGAGATAGAAGAGAGAGAAGAGAGGAGAGAAAGAGGAGGAAGAGAGAAAAGGAGAGAGAGATAGAAGGAGAGAGAGAGAGAGGGAGAAGGAGAAGAGAGAGGGAGAGAGAGAGAGAGAGATAGAGAGAAGAGAGAGAGGAGAGGAGAGAGAGAATGAGAGAAAGAGAAAGAGAAGGTGGAGAAGAGAGAGAAAGAGAGAAGGAGACAGAGAGAAAGAGAAAGAGAAAAGGGAGAGAGAGAGAGAAGGAAAGAGCAGAGAGAAGAGAGAGAGAAGAGAGAAGGAGAGAGAGAGAACGAGAAAAAAAGAGAAGGGGAGAGAGATAGAAAGAGAAGAAGGAGACAGAGAGAGATAAATGAGAGAATGTAGGCGCGAGAGAAGGAGAGAGAGAGATAGAGAGAGAGAGAGCGAGAGAGAGAGAGAGAGAGAAGAGAGAGAGAGAGGAAGGAAGCGAAGGAGTACACGTAGGCGCCCGTCGGCAGCTTCGGTCTCGGCCGCGTTTCTACCTTCTTTTCGCGTCCCGCTTCTCGTCGCTCCCCTCGTTCTCGTCTCGCGCTCCCTTCGTCCCCTCTCTCCTTCGCCTCCCCCGCTCTCTCTCCCCGCTCTTCCCTGCTCTCTCTCTGCCCTCTCTCCCGTGGCCCCCCCCCCCCCCCCCTCCCCCGCGTCTCTTCCCCTCCTCCCCTCTTCTCTTCTGGCTCTCCTCCCTCGCGCCCCCTGTCGCTTCTTGCTCTTCTCTCCCCCTTCGTTTTTCTTTTTTGGTTGTCTTGTTTTTCGCGGGCTCGTCGCCCCACTTCCTCCCTTTCTTTCCCCCCGCTTTCCCCCTTCCTTTTCTCTTTTGCTTCTTTCTTTCCCCTTTCTGGCTTTCTCTCCCTTTCGCTCTTCTCTTCTTTTTCTTCTCTCCTCGCCCTCTCTTCCTCGCCCTTTCCCGCCTCCCCCCGTCTCCTCGCCGTCTTCTCTCCCCCCCTCTCCTCCCCTCCCCCTTCTCTCCCCTCCCGCGCCCGCCCTCTCCATCCCCCCCCCTTCCCCTCTCTTCACTCTCCGTCTCCCTCCTCCTCCTCTTCCCTCTCTCCCTCTCCTCCCCTCCCCCCTCCCCCCTCCTTTCTTTCTTTTTTCTCTTTTCTCTCCCCCCTTGCCTTCCCCCCCCCGCCCTTATCTCCTCTCCCATTTTCTCCCTCTCTTCCTCTTCTCCCCCTTTTCCCCTCCTCTTCCTTCCCCCCTCCTCTCCCCTCTTCTTCTCCCTTCTGCTACGTTGCTTCTCTCACTCTTCTCCCTCTCTCCTTCTCTCTCTCTCTCCCTCTATCCCGCACTTTATCTTCCTTGTTTTTCCTCTTCTTCTCTCCCCGCTGCCCTCGGGTGACCCCCCTGTTCTCTTTACTCCCTCTGCTTCGCCCTCCTCCCTCTCTCGCTCCGTCCCCCCCGCGCTGTAGCCTCCCCCCCTTGCCCTCTTCTCCTTTTGCCCCCCCCCGCCCCCCCCCCTCCCGTTTGCCCCTCTGTCTTTCCCCGTCCCCCCGCCCCCCTCCCCCCCCCCCCCTTACCTTCCCGCCCCCATCGCTCCCTTCCCTCAGGCTGCCTTTTAACCTCTCTCTCTGCTTCTCTTTACCTCCTGAATGCTTCCCCCGCTCTTGCTCTCCGCCTCGTCCCTCTCTCTCCTTCCTTTCTCTCTCGCCCCCCCCCCCCCTTTTTTTAGCCCCTCCTCCCCTCCCTCTCTTCCCTATCACCATCTCTTCTGTTCTCTCGCCCCTCTCCGTCCCTTCTCTCTCTCTCTCTTCTCTCCTCTCCTCTCTTCTCTCTCTCTCTCACCCGCCGCCTGATCCTCCCCCCTCCTCACTCCCACCCCCCACCATCCCTCCCCCACCGCACCCCGCACCCTCCACCTCTCGCCCGCCACCTCCCACCCGCCCCCCTATATGCACCAACCCCCCGCCCCACCACACCACACACCCACCCCCACACACCAAACCACCCCCTCGCCCGACCGCCACTGCAACCACCATACAGAGACATAAGTAAATATACAGATATAAAGCGACTTGCAGCCAAACAGATAAAGATACTGAAACAGAGAAAAGAACAGACATACAGATAAACAAGATAGCAACCCCCCCCACCCCTCCCCCCCGAAAAACAAACAAACCTCAAACACAAACCCGCACCAACAACAACCCCACACACACACACAACACCACACACACACACCCACACACCCACACACACCCCACACACACCACACATCACACACACACACAACACACACACACACACACACACACACACACACTCACACAACACACAACACACACTACACACACCACACACACACACACACACACAACACACACAAAACAACACACCCACACGACACACACACACACACACACACAAACACTCTCACTCACAACACAACACACACCTCACAACACACTCAATATATATAATAAATATATATATATATATATATAATATATATAAAATAATAAAACTTTCTCTCACTCCCTCTCTCTCTCTAAATATATATATATATTATCACAACACAAAAAAAACACACACATACACAGAAAGAGAGACAGAAGTAATAGCTTCTGATAAAAAGACATTTCAAACAAAACCAAAGATGATAGAATCTGGGAACAGACAAACAAAATAGGCAGAGCAGATAAGAACAAAAATGCAGCCAGCCCTAATTGGTGAGATAGTAGACAGACAGACATAAGAGACAGACAGAGAGAGACAGAGAGAGACAAGCGAGAGGACAGACAGAAAGACAGAACAGACAGGCAACAGACCAGACAGGCTGAGAGAGGGAGAGGGGAGGGTCAGTTGTCCTGAGTCCATTATACCCTTCAGCTATGCAAAGCCTGTTCCGAGAATAAAGGATGACTGCAGCCATTAAGTTACACACACACACACAATCACACACACACACAACACATACACACACACACAAACAAACACACACACACACACACAACAACCACAACACACACACACACACACAGCATACACACACCGAACACACATACACACAACACAACACAGCAAACACACACACACAGCAATACACACACACACACATACACACACAGCACACACAACACACACACACACACACACACACACAGCACACACTACACACACACTTCAACAACACAACACACAACACACAACACATACAACACACACACAGAAGCACACACACAGCACAGCACACACACCCACAGCACAACACACGACAACGACACTCAGAACACACACACAACACACACACATACACAGAACACAGCACACCCACAACACAGCACACAACAATCACAACACACACACACACAGCAAACACACTACACACCACAAACACACACACACATACACACACAATACACACACAACCACACACACACATAACACACACATACCACACGACAACACAACACACACACACAGCACACACACAAGTCAAACACACATTTACACATCAACACAGAACACAAGACACCAGCACACCACAGCAAACACATATACACACACAAACACAGCACACACGACACTGCACACACACAGCACACACATTACCACAGCACACACAAAGCACACACACAGACACTACCACCACACAGCACTCACGGTACCACCAAACACACACACACAACACACACAACACACAACACACACAACACACACAACACCTACACAGCACACTAGCAACACACACAGCACACAACACACACAATAACACAAACACAACAAGCACACACACATACACAGCACACACAGCACACACACAGCACACAACACACAACTCAGCACCACACACAACACACTACATACAGCCACACACCACACAGCACACACAAACACACACAGCATCACACCCAAACACAGCACACACTGCACACACACAGCACACACACACACAGCCACACAACACACACACACACAGCACACACACATACACAGCACACATCACACACCTAC
The DNA here is from genome assembly GCA_028751875.1 of Rapana venosa. Classification (NCBI taxonomy): domain Eukaryota; kingdom Metazoa; phylum Mollusca; class Gastropoda; order Neogastropoda; family Muricidae; genus Rapana; species Rapana venosa. The sequence continues at coordinate 68,033,768 of CM054142.1, read as the reverse complement.
CACACACAGCACACAAACATACACACACATACACAGCACACACACAGAAAACACACAAAACACAGCACACAGCACACACACAACAGCACACCAGCACACACCATACACAGCACACACACACAACCACACCCACCAGCAACCACAGCCACACACACCAAAACAGCACACACACAGCACACAAAAGCCACACAAAAAGCATACAAAGCACCCAAAGCCACAAACCAAAACAGAGCAGCCACACAAAGCACCACACACAACACACACACACACAAAGCACACACAAAAACACACACACACAAAGCACACACACAACACACACACAAAGCACACACACAACACACACACACAAACACACACCACACCACACACACACAAAGCACACACAGCACACACACAACACACACACAACACACACAAAACACACACACAGCACACACAAAGCACACAGCACACACACAGCACACTTACACATACACACACACACATAAAACAGACACACACACACACTCACACACACACCTCACATACATAACCTACACACACATATGCGCTCACACACAAAACACTCACTACTTGCCACTTACCCCCCCTCCCCCACACAAACACACATATACTACATTCCTCTCCCCGCCCCTCCCTGCACACACACATGCCATTCACACACACACACACACATACTCACTTCCCCCCCCCCCCCTCCCTCACCCCCCCTAACACCATACAAAAACCCCAAACACCACCCTGCACAATCTAACTCTCCCCCCTCCCCCCCCCCCCCTACACACACACCTACACACACACACACACACACCACACACACACAACACACAAAAAACCCCATAATACACACAACAAAACCTTAACAACACACACACACACACAACCATACAACACACCCCCCACCTTGTGGTTTAAAAAAAAAACCCTAACCCGAACCCCTGTTTAAAAATGGGCAGTAGTCAGAGCGGGGGTCTGTCCCCTTGCCTCAACAATCGCCCATTGCCCTCATCACCCCCACTGTGTTCGCCCTTTGCACCCCTTAATACACACAACAATGCACACACACACACACCACACACACACAAACACACCCAACACAACACAAAAAAAAAAACCCACACACACACCCAAACACACACACACACCACAACTAAAAAACCCCCTTTAAAAAAGCATATTCAATAATTTAAATTTTGGCATTTGATATTGCAAAAGGTCTCGGCATAGCCATAGGCTTTTGTTAAGTTTCTTTAAACTTTTAACATTTTTTATTGTTTTTTTTTTGCTTTTTGTGTATCTTTTGCTTTACGCGGTTTTTTTCATGATCAACTACTCCCCCCCCCCCCCCCTCGCATTTTTCAGTAGGGCCCCCCCACCCCCTAAAATTTCAAAACCCCTTGTTAAAATATTTTTTCTCGTCTAATATCCCTGAGATGAACAGAGGGGTAAAACGAAGACAACAAAAACAACAAACAAAAACACACACACAACCACACACACACCACAACACAAAAACACACACACACACACCCCCACACAACACCCACACCCACACCACACACGGTCTCAACACATAAACACACTCAACTCACAGAGGACCAGAGAAAGAGGAGATGAAGAGAGAGAGAGAGAGAGAGAGAGAGAGAGAGAGAGAGGAGGAGAGAGAGAGAGAGGAGAGAGAGAGAATGACACATTCACACACACCCCCCTTACCGACTTCCCCACACACACCCACCCAAACGCACAAAACACTCACACAAAAAACCCCAAAACACCCCTCGACACACAAAAAGCGCACACACATGCACAACTTTTAACCCTGAAACACAACACAATTTAATTTTTTTTGTTTTTTTTGTTAAAATTTATTTTTTAAATGGGTTTTTATTTAAGTTTTTTTTATAGGGAAAATTTATTTAGTTCTTGTAGTTTTTTTTTAATAAAAAAAAAAATTAAATTAAAAACGATTTTTTTGTAAAACACCACAACACACACCCACATCCAAACGCCAAACACACACACTAAACACACAAACACAAACCCCTTCAAACCCAAACCCCACAACCAAAACACAAAAAAACAAAAAAATTAAACTACCACACAACACCCACAACACACACACACACACAAAAAACACAACCACACCCCACCCCCACCCCCCCCCCCCCCCCCCCCCCACCCCCCCAACCCCCCCTCCCCCCCCCCCCCCCCCCCCTCCTAATTTAAAAAACTCCATTCCCCCCACCTCCCCCCCCCCCCCCCCTCCCCACTCCCCAACACAAAAACCCTACCCACACCACACCAAAACCCTAAACACAACACACAACACACACACACCACACACACCACCACAACACACAAAACCCCAACACCACCCCCAAACACACACCCACAACCACACACACACAGGGGAAAATAAAGGGGAAGGGGAAAATAGTACTTATTTGATTTAAAACTTTATCCTGTATGTGTGTCGACCTTCCGTACATACAGATCGTCCCGCATTCGTTACTTGAGGACGTAAACTTTAAAAGGTTTGGGACTAAAGTCACTTAAAATGAGGCCATAACGTGTGGCTCTTTCCTGAAAGACAAACGGGAAAAAAAAGAAAGAGGGAAGAAAGAAAAAAAGGATTAACACAAGAACAGAAAGACAGAGAGAACCAAAAAAAAAAGAAAGGGGGGGAAAAAAAATCCAAGTTTTTTTTTTTTAAATTTAAGGAAAGGGAGAAGAGGGTAAAAAGAGGAAAAAAAAGAAAGAAAGAAAAAAAAAGGGAAAAAAGGAAAAAAAAGAACACAAGAAAAGACAGAAAGAAAGAATAAATGAAAAGAAAGGAGGAAAAAAGAACAGAAAAATTTTGTAAAAGTAAGAGAAAGGGGAAAAGAGGGGAAAAGAGAGAAAACAAGAAAGAAAAAAAGAAAAAAAAAAAAAAAAAGAAAGAAAAAAAGAAAGAAAAAGAAAGAAAGAAAAGAAAGGGAAGAAAGAAAGAAAAGAAAGGAAGAAAAAAAGGAAAAAAAAGAGCAGGGGGGGGAAAAAAGGGAAAGGCAAATGGAAAGAAAAGAAATTAAGGGGGGGAAAAAAAAAAAAAATTTGGGGGGGGGAAAAAAAAAAATTCCGGGGAAAAAAAAAAGGTTAGGGGAAAAAAATGGGGAAAAAAAAAAAAAAAAAAAAAGGGCCCCCCCAGCTGAAAATCCCCCAAAAAAAAACCTCAACCCCGAAAAAATAGGAAAAACATTTTTAAAAATGTCCCCTCGGGAGAACAAAATTTCTGGGAAATAAACTAAACACGTTTTAAGAAAAAATCATTGCCCAACACCACGGCAACACACACCCCCCCACCCCCCCCACACACACCCCCACACCACCCCCCCCCCCCCCACACCCACACACCACCCCACACCCGCACCCCCCCACCATGCCACACACCCCCACACCCACCACCCCCACAACCCCCACCACACACACACACCCCACCCACAACACCAAGAGCCCCTCGCACAAATGTTAAAACCCGTTCCCCCCTTTTAGGGAAAGTAGGGGATTTGTGCCGGGGGAACGAAAGACAAAAATTTTCAAAAAATATACACCGGGGACTGGTGGAAAAAAACACAGGTGCTTTTCATAATCCCGAAATAAAATAAAAAAAGGAAAGAAAAAAGAAATAAACACAGACAAAAAACAACACAAACACACCACACAACACACCCCCACCAACACCCACCCACACAAAACACCAACACCCCACACACACAAAACACACCCACACACAAACACACACACCCCACGCAAAACCGTGCGCTCGCGCGGGCGCACGCATGCCCACACACACACCACACCACACATGGGGGAGGGAAAGGATGTAGGGGAAAAAAGGGTGGAGAGCTAGACAGACACAGACAAGAGAGGACGACAACGAGAGACAAACATACTACGAAAGAAGACGACAAGACCCAAACCGTGTACAAACAGGCGGGGTAAATAACCTTATGTACTTTCCCCTCAGCTTTTGGCAATCCTCCCCGCTTATAAATTTTTTATTATTATCATTATGAATTGTTGTTGTTTTCTGAAAATGGGATTTAAAAAAAACAAAAGCAACCCAAAAAAATTAAATACTCATCAACAAAAAAACAGAGGTCAAAACCCTGGCCCAACAGAAATATGCTAAATTGTAATCACCATGAAAAACAACTGAGCAAATAAAAAAAAACAAAACAAGAAAGAACGTACCCTAATAGATTTGATTGATCTGGAGCAAAATAAGAAGAAATAAAGACAAATGATCAAAGTAAATAGTTTGATATTTTGCAAACAGACCACCGTGATAAGACTGATACCGTTTCTGCGGTGTATAGTTGTTGGTGCTGCTGCTATTGCTGTTTGTCGTAAAAGTGGCTTATCAAAAAAATTTTATTTATTTTGCTATTGTCGATGCGTTAGTGAAAACAATAGCATGGTATTAAGGGGACGGGGTAGCTTTGTATCAGAGCGCTCACTCTCCCTAAGCTATTAAAACAGCTTTGGAATGGTTACCTTGCGGATGGGGGACTGTTTTATGCTTGGTTCTACAGTCCCCCCCATTCACCAGCGTAAATGGGACCTGGCCCCCTTTTGGGTCAGGGAAGTAAAGAGCGAGGGGGAGGAATGGCGCCGCCCTCAAAAATTTTCTGGCCCCTTTGGAGAAATGAATTTTCTGACCCCTCGCTCCCCCCAAAAAAACCATAGCATAGGTTATGGGGCCCTGACCTCTGTTCGTTACTCTTGAAATGAAAGCAAAGCCAGGGAAGGAAAAAAAGGTATCACAGACACAGGGGGGGTTTTTTTAAACGACCTGGTTCGATTCCGTTCAAGGAATATTTTCCCACCTGAGTTAACATCAGTGCAGAATTCACTCATCCCCAAAAAGACTTTCGGGATGAGACTATACCAACCGAGGCCCCGTGTGCGAACTACGCAGCACATCATGCTTAACACGTTAATCCTGTTCCACTTTTCGTAAGAGTAGGCCACCTGTGTGCCTGAGGAACATAATGACAGAATCTTCAAAACCGCATACACACGGGACTGGATTAAAAAGAGCACGTAAGGGCTCATTTTCATTATCCACTATAAATAAGAAACAAAATCAAATAAATAAGATGAATTTTTAAACCCACACACACAACATGCACGCACTCACGCCTCACACACTTTCTGGTTTTTTTCCCATAAATTTTTTTTGTTTGGTTTTCGTTTATGGTGGGTTTCCTTTTTCGTAGGGTGGGTGGGGGGTGGGTGGGGGGCTTATGCTTTTGTACCGTATGTTTGTTTCCTGTTTTGATGCGTTTGTTTTGCCCCTTTTTTTTCCGGAGTTTTTATAAAAATGGTGTAAATATCTGGTTTGCCTTAGGTTATTAAGTAAGAACGTGAAAGAGGTAAGGAACGGGGGATATTGTAACCTGATATGATTTGTTTGACATTTTATTATTCTTTGGTTTTAGTTTTTATTTTTTTCACTCTCATTTCTTTGTAATCCAAATCTAAGTGGGTACACACATGTGCGCGCGTGGATGTACGTGTGTGTATGTTTATGTGTGTGTTTGCATGTGGTGTGTTTTATGGTATGTGTGTGTGTGTTTTGTAGGTTCTTGTGCAGTTGTGTGTGTGTGTGGTTGTGTGTGTGTGCGCGCGCGCGCGCTGTGTGTGTGCTGTTTCTGCAGATACTTCTTGTTGTTTCTTTTTTTGGGGGCGGGCTTTTAATTTTTTGTGTGAGGGAGTGGGGTGGGGTCTTTGAGTCGTGTGTTATTTTTTCCCCCTGTTTCTCCTCTTGACAGTCCGTTAACTTATTATGTTATGTTCATTAATGTAATTAGATATCATTGATCAATTGGTTTTGCTGCTCGATAGAAGGTTTGATGAAAAAAAAGAAGAAAATGCCATTGCTTATTGAATATACCATCGGGAAAAAAAAATTGACTGACTTTGAGCTCGACTGACTGCACACACAACGACCACACCCACACACACACACAAAACACACACACACACACACACAACACACACAACACACTACACACACACACACACACACACCCACACACACACACACACACACACACACACACACACACACACACCACACTGATAAAATTCACTTCAAGCTCAACTGTAAAAACAAACACACTGATAATATTCACTCTACTCAACTGTACAAACAAACACACTGAATATTCACTTCTACTCAACTGTACATAACACACTGATAATATTCACATTTTATATTAACATTACAACAATCACACTGATAATATTCACTTCTGTCTCATCTTACAAACACACAAACTGATAAAATTTCACATCTATTTCATCATTACAAACACAGCACACTGATAATATTCATTCGATCTCACTGTACAACACACACACTGATAATATTCACTTCTATTTCTTCTTTACAAACAAACACCACTGATACTATTCACTTCTTTCTTCAATTTAACAAACAAACACCCGATAATATTCACTTCTAATCTCAACTATACAAATACACAACACTGATAATATTCACTTCTGTCTCCTTCTCTCCTCCCCAGGTCCCTACATCAAAAATCACAAATTAGTGGAATACACGTTAACAATTCCACACACACACACACAACACACACACACAAACACACACATCACACACCCACACACACACACACACAAACACACACACACACCACACACACACATACGACAAACAGATTACAGAATTTACAAACTCCCCGCAATAACCACGGGGACTGGATATAGAAAAAGACGCAGGAGTGCTTATTCCATTATCCTCGATATAAAATAAATAACTAAATAAATAAATAAAACAGTCGCACAGCTTTTCTCTCTCTCTCTCCTCGTTCTCACTCTCACTCTCTCACTCTCGCTCTCCTCTCTCCATCTCTCTCTCTCTCTCTCTCTCTCTCCTCTTTCTCTCATCTCTCTCTCTCTCTCTCACACACACACACACACACACATACCCACACACACACACACAAACACACACCACACACACACACACACGCACGCACCACACACACACACAACACATTACACACACATACGTGCAACATTTAAACATACACCTAATTATCAAACCCACACCCACATATTGCTGAAAAAAAGCAATTACACGCTTATCTCAATTTACATCTGAAAATAAAAGTTTTGACTTTTGACTTGACTTTGACTTTCACTTCTTCTCCTCTCTCTCTCCTCTCCACTCTCCTCACTCTCTCTCACTCACTCCTCTCTCTCATCCACACACAAGACACACACACACACACACACACACACAAGACACACACAACCAACACACAACACACACACAACACACAACACACGACACGCACACCCAGATTGAACAATGACACCGACAGTAAAAGGTCCTTGACCTTTGCTGACATGTAATCTGTGGTGCGCAGTCACTTGAAGAATGTCGTCTGGAATACAAGCAAAAAGAATCACCCCCCCCCCCCCCCCCCACTCTTTCCTGTTCGTCGTCTGTTGCTTTCAGTGTCCACTTCGCTGTCTCTTTTCTCACACACATACACACACACAAACATCACACCCATACATCGCATGTAGAGAGAGAGAGAAGAGAGAGAAGAGAGAGAAGAGAGAGAGAGAGAGAGAGAAGAGAGAGAGAGCAGAGAGAGAGAGAGAGAGAAGAGAGAATAGAGAAGAAAGAGAGAGAAGAGAGAGAGGAGAGAGAGAGAGAAAGAGAGAGAGAGGAGAGAGAGAGAGAGAAGAGAAAGAACAGAAGCACAACAGACAGACAATAGACATACAGACAGAGGCAGAAACAGACAGACAACAGACAGACAGAACCAGATAACACACTACAGATAGATAGGCATACAGACAGAGCAGAGACAGACTTGCTAACAGATCCAGATAACACAAAGACAGATAGAGATAAGGGACAGAAAGAAGAGAGAGAGAAGAAGAAGAGAGAGAGAGAAGAGAGAGAGAGACAGACAGACAACCAGACAGACAGAGAAAAGAGAAGATAGAGAGTGTGTGTGGTATGGTGTGAGGATGAGAAAAGGGGGATATATTATATATATATATATAAAAATATATTATATATATATAAATAGATAGATAATAAGAAGAGAATCACAAACACAGACAACAGACAGACAGACAGAGATAATACAATAATACAACAGACAGACAAAACAGGCGGAACAGGCACACACACACACACACACACACACACACACACACAAAAACAAAAAAATAAAACACACACACACTTCACACACACATCACACACACACACAAAGATCACACACACAGAGCAACAGACCTTAAAAAAAGAAGAAAAAAACGAACACCAACAAAACACAACAACAAAACCATCAAAGCAGGGAAAGACTAACAAAAACAACACAATGCAGTGAGACAGAGAGGGAGAAGGGAGAGAAAGAGAGAGATAGAGGGGTGAAAGAGAGGGGATAAGAAGGGTGCGAGAAAGAGGGGAGAGAGAGAGACCAGGGGGGATGAGAAGAGAGAGGGGGTAAGAGAGTGAGAGAGAAAGATAAGGAGAGAAAGAAGAGAGAGGATGAGGGGAGAGAGAAATAGAGAGAGAGTGAAGTGAGAGAGAGTGATGAGGGTAGAGAGAAAAGGAAGAGACAGGAACAGAGAGAGAAAGAGAGTGAGAGAGAGTGAAAAGAGAGTGAGAGAATAGGGAAGTGAGGGGAAGAGAACGAGAGAGGAAGGGGTGAGAGAAAGAGGAAGGGGGAGAGAAGAAGGAGGGGGAGCAGAGAGAAGGGTGAGAGAGTGAGAGAGATGGAGAGAGGGAGAGAGAGAAAGAGAGGAGTGAGGAGAGAAAAGAGAGAGTGAGAAGTGATTGTGAGAGAGAGTGAGTGAGGAGAGAGAAAGAGAGAGAGAGAGAAAGAGAAGAAAGGAGAGTGAGAGAGAGTGAGAGCAGAGAGATGAGAGAGAGAGAGGGGGGAGAGAAAAGAGAGAGGGAGAGGTGAGAGAAAGACAGTGAGAGAGTGAGAGAGAAAGTGAGGGGGGGTGTGGGGGAGAGAGGGGTGAAGAGAAGAGAGAGAAAGAGAGAGAGAAAGAGAGGGAGACAAAGAGAAGAGAAAGAGAGAGAGAGAGAGAGAGAGGAGAGAGAGAGAGAGAGAGAGAAAGACAGAGAGAGAGAAGAGAAGAGAGAGAGAGAGAAAAGAAAGAGAGAGAGAGAGAGAAGAGAAGAGAGAGAGAGAGAGAGAAAGGGAGAACAGAGAGTGAGATAGATAAGAGATGGTGGGTGAGGAGGGTGAGATAGAGAGAGAGTGAGAGAGAGAAGAAAGACAAGGGCAAACAACCCCCACGAAACCGTACATCTGTTCCTTTTCTCCTCTCTGCACTGTCCATATGTCATCAGTCCTGCTTCTCTCCCTCGTCCTCCCTCTTCACCCCCTATCCCCTTAATCGCCCCCTCCCCCCTCCCCCACACACACCCCTCCAAAACCGGCACGTCCCTAACCCCTCCCTAGCATCCATAGCCTAGGGCCCTTTAGCCCCCTTAGAATAGGATGCCCCACCTCCTAACTACTCACTAAATTAACAAACTACTCACATAGAGATTAGAGAGAGAGGGGAGGAGGCTGCAGAGAGATGATCACGCGGCGATCCGAGCGTCTGACGCGAGCGCGCGAGCCCGGCTACTCTGCGCTTCGAGCGCTCGTCGCTCCCTGCGCTCTCTCGCGCCTCCTCGTCTGCTCTGCTATCGCTCTAGCCTGCTCGCCCGCAGATCGCTCGTATACCCTCCCGACCGAGCCCTAGAGCCAGAGCACACGCCATAGCCTTCACACCCCGACAACCCAACCCCCCCTCACACACCCCCCCACCCACACACCCCAACACACACACACACACACAACCAACACCCCCACACACCCACACACCCCCAACACACACACACGCACAAAAACCACCCACACACCCTGACAACCCCCCACCAACCCCAACCACAACACCCACACCCCACCACCACCACTTACCCCCACCACCCCACCCCCACCACCCCCATGAGTGAACAGAGACATAGACAGAGAAACAGAACAGATCCTTACCACACACACAGACACCCACCCCCACACACCCGACCACCACCACCACCACCACCCCCACCACCACCACCCCACCACCACCCCACCACCACCACCACCCACACCCACAAACACAACACAGACACACACATAAACCAACACACACAACAGAGTCAGCAGACGCAAGCAAATCAATTAAGAAACAAACAAACAACAAAGATACCAATCTCTGCTCGCATCTTTAACTGCCGATTGAATTATTTCCCTTAAAGCTCTCATCTCATCTGCTCCCAGAATGTGCACTCACTCTGACCTCACTCCTATCCCACCTGAATCACTGTGAGAATGAAAACTACACAATGGTGAGATGTTTGAGTGTATGACTGCTTTTAAGTACCTCGCCATATAGGCAGCCATACTCAACTTCAAGATTTTTTCTCCCTTAAAGGTAGTGGAGGTTGTTATGTTTAATAGCTTAGTCATGGCTGAAGTCAATCTCAAAACACAACCTTACAACATAAACAAGATTTAATGTAGGCCTGGCAATTAGCTGACCTCAGTAACTGACACAGCTTTTTACCTGGCCATAAACAAAATATAAAAAAAACATATTTCCGATATAATTTTCATTAATCTTTGCTTATTGTTATTGGCTTCTTGTCTTGTGGTACTTGTTGTTGTTCTTGTTGTTTTTTTCTGTTGTTTTGTTGTTCTTGTTCTTGTTCTTCTATGTTTCTTGATTCTTGGTCTTATTGTTCTTGTTCTTCTCTTCTGTTCTGTTCCTTGTTTCTGTTCTCCTTCTCTTCTTCTCTCCTTCCTTGCTCCTTCTTCTTCGTCTTCTTCTTCTATATCTTCTTCTTCTTCCTTCTTCTTCTTCTTCTTCTTCTTCTTTGGGGTAGGGGGGAGGGGGGGGGGGGGGAGGGGGGCCTCACTTCTTCTGTTAGAAGCTTAGTGTCCATCAAGTAATCAACAGCAAGGATTGTTTTTTTTTTTAAGAAACATACTACTAACAACTACTACATACTACTACTACTAACTAATACTACTACTACTACTACTACTAATACTACTACTACTACTACTACTACTACTACTTCTACTACTACTACTACTACTACACTAACTACTACTACGTACACTACTACTACCTAACACTTACTACTAAAACTACTACTACTACTCTACTACTACTACTACTACTACTACTACTACTCCTGCTTACTACTACTGCTACTACTACACGTATACTACGACTACTACTATTACTATTACTACTACTACTACTACTACTACTACTACTGCTACTGCTACTGCTACTACTACGACAAACTACAACTACTACTACTACCTACTACCTACTACTACTGATGATATGAGATATATGATGAATAGTAGAGATATGAAGATGAGCAGATGTATGCTGCGGCCTGCAGCTGTGCAGCTGATGAAGATGATGATGATGATATAGGGAATTTATATACGTGAAACCTTGTACAACAAACAATATCGAAGCGCTTGTTTATAGATCATGGAAACCGGCAAGAACACACACCACACACCAACACCACACCCACTCACACACCAACACAACTCCCACACCCAACACACACACACCAACACAACAACACCACAACCCCACACACCAACACACACCACACACCCCAACACAACCCCACACCCCACACACCAACACACACCACACACCCAACACAACCCAAAACACAACACCATCCCACACACCAACACAACACACAACACACCAACACACCAACACAACACCAAACAATCCAACACAACCCCACACACAAGCCAACACACCCAACACAACTCATACCCACACACCAACCCACCAACACAACACAACACAAAACACCACACACCAACACAACCCCACACACCAACACGCCACACACCAACACAACCCCACACCACAACCCCACACACACCAACACACCACACATCAACACAACCCCACACATCAACACAACCCCACACCAACACAACCCCTCACACCCCACACACCAACACAACCCCAACACACCCCACACATCAACACAACCCCACACACAAGCCAACACAACCCCACACACCAACACAACACACCCCCACACACCAACACCACAACCCCACACACCCACACACAACCAACACCACCCCACACACCCCAACACACCAAACACAACCCCACACACCAACACACCAACCTACCCCACACTCCAACACACACCACACACCCCAACCACAAACCCAAAAACCAACACAACCCCACACAGCAAAACACACAAATAACCAACACACACCAAACAACCCACCAACACACCACATCACACACCCAACCACACCAACACAACCCCACACAAAGATCCAACACCACCCCACAAAACACACACCAACAAACAACCACCTCCACAAACACCAACACAAACACCACACACACAAACAACCAACACTACACAACCCCCACACAAAAAAATCCCCCAACAACAACCACACACAAACCAACCACAACCCCACACACCAACACAACCCCACAATCAAATATCCCAAAAGACCAACACCACACACAGACCCCACACAGACCAAACACAACCCCCCCCCACTACAACACCAAACCCCACACAAAGAAAGCAGATTCCCCAACACAAACCCCACCCACCAACACAACCCCCACAAAACAACCAACAACAACCCCACAACATTACAACCCACACACTCAACAAAACTAACCCAACGACAACCCACACACCAACACAACCCCACGACACCAACACACCCCACATCACCAACACAACCCACAACACAACACAACCCACCCAATGAGACAAAACAAAAATTCCAACACAACTCCCACACACCAACACACACCCCACACCAACAACCCACACACCAACACAACCCCCCACACCAACACCACTACACCACACAAAAACACCAACACATCAACACACCACACACCAACACAAAACCCCCCCCCCACGACAACAATACAAACAAACCACTACAAAACCATACACAACCCCCACACGGAAACCACAACACCAACACAAACCACCCCCACCACCGACCACCCACCAACACAAACCCCCCCACACACCACACACCAACACAACCCAACCCCCACACCAACACAACCCTACACACCAACACAACAAACCCAACCCCACACACACACTACACCAACACTACAAACACCCACACACCACACACCAACACAACCCCCACAAACCACCACACCAAGCAACCAACACAACCCCACACAACCACCCAACCAATACACTACCACACCAACACAAAAACCCCCACAAAACCAAGAACCAACACAACCCAACACCACCCCACGACACACAATCACAAACCCAACTCACAACACAACCCAACACCACCCACCACAACCACACAACAACCCCACACACCAACCCACCAACACAACCCCACACACCAACACACCCCACACACCCACACATCCCCCACAACACCCACACAACCCCACACACCAACACACAACTACCACAAACAAACCCCACACCACCCACCAACACAAACCCCACACACCCACACATCTAACCCAACACACCCCCACCACCCACCACACACCAACACCAGACAAACACCAACCACACCCCACCCACCACCACCCACCCCACCCCACACACCAACACATTCAAAGACACCCCACACACCAACACAACACCACCCAACACACCCCCACACACCAACAACAACCCCACACACCAACACAACACCCACCACCCCACACAACACAAAAACCACCCACAACCAACACTACCCAACGACCCCCCCACCCCAACACAACCCCCCACCACAAAAAAAACCACCAACACACCCACCCCCAAACAACCCCCCACAAACCACCAACACAACCCCAAACCAAAAGCCCCACACACCACCCCCCCCCACCCCCCACGACACCCCAACACTACCCCAACCCCACACACCACCCACCACCCCACCCCCCACACACCACAATAACCCCCCCCCCACACCACACACACCCCACCCCCCCACACAACCCCCACCACCCCCCCCACCACCCCCCCCCCCAACCCACAACCTACCCCACCCCCACACACACCTCAAGCTCAAAACCCACCACATCCCACCCCCCCCCCCCACACCCACCACCCCCACACCCCCACCCCCACCCACCAAACCCACCCCCACCCCCCCCCCCCCCCAAAACCCCCCCCCCCCCCCACCCCCCCCCCCCCCCCCCAACCCCCCCCCCACCCCCCCCCCCAACACCCCCCCCCAAAACAACCCCCCCCCCACCCCCCCCCCCCACAGGCACCAACACAACCAGCACCCACCCCACCACCCCCCCCCCAACCCCCCACACCCCACCTTACCCCCCCCCCACCCCCCCCCCCCCCAAACCACTAACACCCGACCCCAACCCCCCACCCTCACCCACCCCCCCCAACCCCACCCAACCAACACCACCTCACCACCCCCCCACCAACACCACCCCCCCACCCCACACCCCACCCCCCACCACAACCCCCCCACACCACCACCCCCCCACACAACCCCCCACCCCACCCACCACAACCCCACACACCACAACCACGACACCCCCCCCCATTCCCCTCACACCCCCACCACCCCCCCCACACTCCAACACCCCCCCACCCCACAGGTACAAAACCACCCCCCCACCCACACCACCACCCCCCCTCCCACCCCCACAGCAACCCCCCCACACCACCCAACCCCAACCCCCACAATACTCCCACCCCCCACCCCACACAACACCCCCCCCCCACCGTCCACCCACCCCACACCACCCCAACCCCACACACCACACAACCCCCCACTCCCCCACCCCCCCCCACCTCCCACCCCCCCCCCCCCCCACACCCACCCCCCCCCCCCCCCCCTCCCCACCCCCGCCCCCCCCACAACCGCACCCCCCCAAACAGCCCATGCCCACTGGCCGGCGGGCCCGAGCCGGCGCCTGCCCCGTTAGCAGGAGGGTAGAGGTAGGCAGACGGCGGTACTGGGGAGGAAAACCCCGAACTGCCGCCTGGTGGCCGGATTTGCCCAGGTAGTTCTCCTGAACTCCTCGTGGTTCCGACAAGCCCATCCCCGGACCGCTCCACCACCCCTCTCCACCACCTTCCTCCTTCCTCCTCGTCTCCTCCACTTCCTGATCTTCCCCGGACGTGACGTCACCCCCTACCACCACCGAAAGAGCTTGGTCTCGTCGGAAACTTTCCGTTTCGGTAAGGATGAAGCGAAACCTGGTCTCTCCGCGACCTAGCTCGGAAGCTACAGTCCTCGTGGACGTCTCCACGGGAGTCCCCCGCCAGAAATTCCCGAAAACCGGCGAGCTCGGGTCTGGCTGAGATCCTGAGGTCTTCTTGAGCACCCTGTCCGGCTGCCACTTTCAAGATCCCCTCCAGAGGTTTTGGCGCGCTCGGGGCGAGATTCCGAAACGGCAAATCTCCCGGCCTCTCTCGTCGCTGTCATCGTAGCGTGGGTTGTGTAGGAAGCCTTACAAACACACACACACACACACACACACACCCACACACACCACACACACACACCCACACACACCACACACACACACACACAACAACACACCACACACTCACACAAACACTCACACACACACACCAAACAACACACACACACACACACACACAAACACACACACACATCACAACACACACACACCACACACACACACCACTCACAACACACATAATTACTTTTATGTTAAAACTTTTCTTAGTGGAGAAGTATCAGCGCAAAATTGGAAATACATATTCCAACCCAAGAATTCCCGTCAAATGGGTAACATAACACAGGTTTCTTTTTTGCTCCTTATCATCTTAACATTTTGACTATGACCTTCCTAGTTCTTATTCGATTAATGTGTTCCTTGCTCATATGCAGATGACATTTGCCTGAGGATGGAGACAACTATAGAACAAGTCAACACCAAAAAGACATTTAAACAAAAGTTAAGAAAGTATATCAGCATGAGCTTAGACAAACTTAGTACTTTCATATATGAGAAAATGTTTAAAACTGTCCCTCCAAGAAAACCTAACATTAGCTCTTTTAATAATGACATTCCCTTCCTTGCCAAAGTTCAAACTCCAAACAGGTATCTCGAGTACAATTTTTGTTAAATTTTGGGCATATATCTCACTTCAAAACTTACATTTAGTAGCATATGAATTATTTTGTTAAAAAAAACCAGAAAAACATTATTTTTTTTAAAGTAGTGAGTAAACAGCCTTGGCCCAGACGACACAGTTTCTTTAAACATCTGCCCTTGGCGCTAGTTCGTTCTAAAACTGACATAACGGTCAAAAGTCTTTTTTATAATGCCCCAAAAATATTTACTGAAAAAACTTAAGAGGTCTGACTGTAAAAGCATTTCGCCTTGCTTGGGAGTAACCATCACATGCTTCGTCTTAGACATACAAAGAAATAGGAGTTCTGCCTTGGGATGAATATCGCGAATTTTGAATGCTAGGCAAAGTAAATTGTAATAAGCACTTCATCTCTTCTTTTTTTCTTACATCCTTCCGCTGGTGCCCTTCGGCGTCGCGGGGAGACACAGACGTCCTTCTGCAGCTAGCGGGAGCTGAATGTAAGTGCCAGTTCATGGGCTCGCATGGTGTCAGCCCACGGAGCGCACCATCGTCTACCTGGCTACCGTCTGGCATTCCAGCCAGTGTAATTGGTGGTAATGCCCGTAGGCAGGTTGGTTGGCGGCATTCTAGTGATGTACCAATACCACCTGATCCTTGTGTTTATGTTCGATATGTGAGAATTGGTGTAGTACCGACCATGTCTTGATCACCTCATGCTTGATCTTGTCGCGTCTGGTCTTGTTGAACTAGCGTTTCCTCAGCTAAGCGCATTTCACATGTGAATCCAATTTTCTCTCTAGAGGCTTTGTTAGGCCCATGTCTGACACTGGTATGTATTGTTGGAACGAAAGATGGGCGTTTGATGAGTTTTGCCTTGGTGCTCATTGGGATGCTGGAATTTTTAAAGGGGCGAGTTTGTAACTGACTGCGTTCGCTTCGGCATCTTGTTTCACTCTCTGTCCAATTTTTCATTTCAGTGAAGAGGCTGCCAAGAGTTTTAAATTTTTTGTCTGTTTCAGCTGGTGCCTTGATGTTGATGTCCAGCTTTCTTTCCTGGATTTCTGCTGACAGACATAACTTCTGTTTTTGGTATAACTGATCTTCAGTCATAACCTCTCGCAGCTTGTGTTGATTGGTCTGTGTGATCTTGAGAGCTGCTTTGTTTCTGATTCATCAGGACTGGTCGTACAGCAAATAAAAGTTTCGTTCAGGGCCCAAGAATCTTGGGTGGCTTCCTTTGTGAACTGGACCATGTAGACACGAAGAAAGGGGAGAGAGTACGCACCTTCCTGACGACCCCTGATGTAACCGGGAACCAGTCGGATTTCCACGGGCTGTTTCGGACGGCAGCGCTCTACTGTTGGCATAGATTGCTCTATTTATCAAGCAACTCCCCTTCACGTCGTAACTGCTCCAGATCTTCCAGACTTGTCTCTGTTGACTCGGTCGAAAGCTTTTTCTTGGTCACGAATACTGTATCTGTCTAGGTTGTATTCCATGGCTCTTTCACCACAGCTGTCGGAGTGCGAAAATGGCATCGTGCACCCTCTTCCTTTCCGAAAGCAAACTGGGCATTGCTACAGTAGTGTTTCTGCTTGGCCTCTTGTGCCTGTTCCAGAATCTTTGCATACATTTTCCTACATGCTGAGAATGAAAAAGCCTCTGTAGTGCTGCAGTCTCTCTTCTTGCTGCCCTTCTTCTATACCAAATTGGCACCACCTTTTGCATTTGGCCAGTCCATTGGTCCTTTCCTCTCTTCCCAAGCTTTTGAAATGATGGTGAGCCACTTAACTCCCGTTTTCTCTTCTCCGCATGCATGATGCTTCAGTTGTTATGCCGTCATCACCTCCGCTTTTGCCCCTTTGGGCTGGTCTTAAAGTGCTTTCTTGTTTCAGCTTCAAGGAATTTGGCTCTAAAACTGGTCTTTATAGCGTGGTGAAATTGAGAGCTGGAAGCTTGTACTCCAGAGGGTTTAAAAGACTTTAAAGTAATCTTCCATCCGTTTCAGAATTTCCTTTTCATTGTGCAGTGCCTCATCCATTTGCACTCATTCACTACTGTTGTTGGATTAAATATGGCTCATCTCTTACTCTCAACGTCTTCACACTTTTGAAAAATTCTCTTGGGGAGTTCTTGCAAATTTCACTTAACTTCCTCCATAAGTCCCCAAGATTTTTCTTTGGAGGCAATCCAAACACGTTTCTATGTCCTTCTTCTTGCGATTTTGTTTTGGCGTAGTCCACATCTTCTTGGCTGACCCGAGCTTTAAATAGGCTGCTTTTTTCTTGATGCTTCCTTCACCTCTTGTCCACCAAGCTGTAGCTTTCCTGTTTTTACCCTCCACATTTCTTCGCCCGCAAACTACCCTTAAGGTGTTCAGAAGCTTAACTACCAAAACAATATCGAACATGAAATCTAATGTGAGATCGGATGAGCATTTTCCTAAAAGAAGCCACAAATATTTGTTCTCTTACAACAATTGGCACTTACACGGCAGATCCTTTTAAAAGTCAAAAGTTAATCCCAGAGAAAAGAAATTGTCCACACCTTATATACTCCTAGTCCTCCATGGGAACTCAAAGAGCTCTTTTGATATTCATTCATTACTAACCTGTAAAAAGGAAGAAAGGAGTAACATTCTCAGCATTCAGTGAAGAGCACATAATAAAATAACTACCCTTCAACATCGATAAAATCTATACGATGGATCTCTTCTAACTAGCACTGATGGATGCACGTTCATCATTTCCCTCCTTAATGTTTGAAAAATTTGTACCATATTGGAAAGAATCTTCTATTTTTACAGCTGAGTTAACTTCATTCCTGATGGCTTTACATTACTTAATTGACTTTTCCTCTGCTATTTTACAGGTAATTATGGTTGAATTCATAATCCGTGTTCAATCTCTTAAAAACTCTGGGTCAATATTCAAACATTGATCTTATAACTGAAATAACCATATTATACACTTTCTCATATTAAGAGGCACTAGTGTCCACCTTTTGCTGGTATCATCGCGAGTTCAATATCTTTTATAATAAAAGTGATCGCGCAGCTAAAAATGCGGCCATCACATTCAAACTCTCTCTGTCTTGAATATACCAATATCAATTCATGAGATTATAACTTGATAAAAGTGCTTGCTGGAAGCATGGTAGAAAAACAAGAAGTATGCGGGTTTTCCCAGGTACCACTTCGATTTTTGACCAAAATACTTTCCCTTCTCGTTTTGGTTAGACAAATCACCCAAAGGCCAGTCATAAGTCTTATTAATAGACTGAATTAAATGCTTTCCCATACAAAATTTTTCTAGAAAGGTTCACTGTTGTGTGGAGGGGCAATCTCAAACATTCCATATTCTTTTTCGAATGCAAAATGTTTAAAAAATCAGCTGCCCCACCATTCGTGAGAGATCGTTGCAAAAGGATGTGAATAACTCACATTGCTCTTGAAATTGCTTTTGCAGTTGAAAGAGAGTTGTGTTAGTAATTTGCTGATAGAGCACAATAAGGTATGTCAATTATGATCTTGAAGCATAGGCTTCACTACCCACCAAGGTATAGTTTTCAAAATTGTTATTCTTCTTTCCCATGTTCTTTTAGGCATAGAATACCTTGAATATGTATATTTTGATCTGAGAATTTATTTAGCTATTTATTCATAACTAAATCATAATTTTCTTTCATTGTATTATAGTTTACCGTAAGTTAGACAGTTCCTTAACCTATTTTTCTGAATTGTTGCTTTTTGGTGTCTAATATCACTTAATGCGAATAATTTAAATGAAGAACAACACACACACACACACACACGTACGCACGCACCACCACAACACACACACTCACACACACACACCCACACACACACCACACACACACACACACACACACACACACACACAACACACAAGACACTACACCCACAACACTCTCTCTCTCCTCTCTCTCATCTCACTCTCTCTCTCTCTCTCAAATAAAGTATGTGAATATTTATCTGTAACCTTTGAAAACTAAAGCTTGCTTTAAATTAATTGATTGATTAATAATTATTTTACTTAATCAAGTCTTTCTTTCTTTCTCTCTTTCTTTCTGTCTTGTCTTGTCTTGTCTTGTCTTTCTTTCTTTCTTTCTTCCCCTCTTAACAAAGCGGTTTGTATGTTTAGTATCTTCATAACAGCGCAATGTAAAATAAAACAAAAATTGATTTTTTTAATTAAAAAAACCCACGTTTTCAGCCTAAAGATTTTTGCAGATTTTGAAATCGATGAGTCTCCCAACATTCTCAATCGATCGATTGACAGCGCTTAAGCTGACAGCTATGAATAAAAAAAAAGAAAAAAAAGAAAGGCCCATGAAATAGATATATAACTCAGTTTGTTCACACACACACACACACACACACACATACAAACACACACACCTCACACACACAACATACACACACACACACACACCCACACTACACACTCACAACTCCACACACACACACAGCACACACACTACACACACCACACACACAACCACACACACACACACACACACAACACACAAACACCACAACACACACAACACACACACACTCTCTCTCCAGGTCTTTCCACGGTCGCAACAGGCAGGCCAGACAGACCATCAGACATCGAAACAGTCAAGCCAGACAATGAACAGTTACATATGTACAATTTATTGCACAATGCGATTTTCTTTTTTTCTTTTTAGTTTTTTTTGTTTCCTGGTAGAAACGGGACAGAGACAGATAGATATATAGATAGATAAATAGAGAGATAGATAGATAGATAGACAGACAGACACACCACTGCGTAAGTTCTAAAGAGCAAACACTAAGCGTAGACAGACAGACAGACAGACCGATAGACAGACATAAGAACACATAACGTCTTTATCACATAGGCACACGCACACTCACACACATTCTACCACACTCGCACCCCCCCCCCCCCACAACACACACACTCACTCACGCACGGGAACGAATAAACCTAGTGGTTTAACGTTACGCTCGCAAACTCA
>CM054142.1:68002545-68007545 GCA_028751875.1 Rapana venosa | reverse complement strand
CACACCCCGACAACCCAACCCCCCCTCACACACCCCCCCACCCACACACCCCAACACACACACACACACACAACCAACACCCCCACACACCCACACACCCCCAACACACACACACGCACAAAAACCACCCACACACCCTGACAACCCCCCACCAACCCCAACCACAACACCCACACCCCACCACCACCACTTACCCCCACCACCCCACCCCCACCACCCCCATGAGTGAACAGAGACATAGACAGAGAAACAGAACAGATCCTTACCACACACACAGACACCCACCCCCACACACCCGACCACCACCACCACCACCACCCCCACCACCACCACCCCACCACCACCCCACCACCACCACCACCCACACCCACAAACACAACACAGACACACACATAAACCAACACACACAACAGAGTCAGCAGACGCAAGCAAATCAATTAAGAAACAAACAAACAACAAAGATACCAATCTCTGCTCGCATCTTTAACTGCCGATTGAATTATTTCCCTTAAAGCTCTCATCTCATCTGCTCCCAGAATGTGCACTCACTCTGACCTCACTCCTATCCCACCTGAATCACTGTGAGAATGAAAACTACACAATGGTGAGATGTTTGAGTGTATGACTGCTTTTAAGTACCTCGCCATATAGGCAGCCATACTCAACTTCAAGATTTTTTCTCCCTTAAAGGTAGTGGAGGTTGTTATGTTTAATAGCTTAGTCATGGCTGAAGTCAATCTCAAAACACAACCTTACAACATAAACAAGATTTAATGTAGGCCTGGCAATTAGCTGACCTCAGTAACTGACACAGCTTTTTACCTGGCCATAAACAAAATATAAAAAAAACATATTTCCGATATAATTTTCATTAATCTTTGCTTATTGTTATTGGCTTCTTGTCTTGTGGTACTTGTTGTTGTTCTTGTTGTTTTTTTCTGTTGTTTTGTTGTTCTTGTTCTTGTTCTTCTATGTTTCTTGATTCTTGGTCTTATTGTTCTTGTTCTTCTCTTCTGTTCTGTTCCTTGTTTCTGTTCTCCTTCTCTTCTTCTCTCCTTCCTTGCTCCTTCTTCTTCGTCTTCTTCTTCTATATCTTCTTCTTCTTCCTTCTTCTTCTTCTTCTTCTTCTTCTTTGGGGTAGGGGGGAGGGGGGGGGGGGGGAGGGGGGCCTCACTTCTTCTGTTAGAAGCTTAGTGTCCATCAAGTAATCAACAGCAAGGATTGTTTTTTTTTTTAAGAAACATACTACTAACAACTACTACATACTACTACTACTAACTAATACTACTACTACTACTACTACTAATACTACTACTACTACTACTACTACTACTACTTCTACTACTACTACTACTACTACACTAACTACTACTACGTACACTACTACTACCTAACACTTACTACTAAAACTACTACTACTACTCTACTACTACTACTACTACTACTACTACTACTCCTGCTTACTACTACTGCTACTACTACACGTATACTACGACTACTACTATTACTATTACTACTACTACTACTACTACTACTACTACTGCTACTGCTACTGCTACTACTACGACAAACTACAACTACTACTACTACCTACTACCTACTACTACTGATGATATGAGATATATGATGAATAGTAGAGATATGAAGATGAGCAGATGTATGCTGCGGCCTGCAGCTGTGCAGCTGATGAAGATGATGATGATGATATAGGGAATTTATATACGTGAAACCTTGTACAACAAACAATATCGAAGCGCTTGTTTATAGATCATGGAAACCGGCAAGAACACACACCACACACCAACACCACACCCACTCACACACCAACACAACTCCCACACCCAACACACACACACCAACACAACAACACCACAACCCCACACACCAACACACACCACACACCCCAACACAACCCCACACCCCACACACCAACACACACCACACACCCAACACAACCCAAAACACAACACCATCCCACACACCAACACAACACACAACACACCAACACACCAACACAACACCAAACAATCCAACACAACCCCACACACAAGCCAACACACCCAACACAACTCATACCCACACACCAACCCACCAACACAACACAACACAAAACACCACACACCAACACAACCCCACACACCAACACGCCACACACCAACACAACCCCACACCACAACCCCACACACACCAACACACCACACATCAACACAACCCCACACATCAACACAACCCCACACCAACACAACCCCTCACACCCCACACACCAACACAACCCCAACACACCCCACACATCAACACAACCCCACACACAAGCCAACACAACCCCACACACCAACACAACACACCCCCACACACCAACACCACAACCCCACACACCCACACACAACCAACACCACCCCACACACCCCAACACACCAAACACAACCCCACACACCAACACACCAACCTACCCCACACTCCAACACACACCACACACCCCAACCACAAACCCAAAAACCAACACAACCCCACACAGCAAAACACACAAATAACCAACACACACCAAACAACCCACCAACACACCACATCACACACCCAACCACACCAACACAACCCCACACAAAGATCCAACACCACCCCACAAAACACACACCAACAAACAACCACCTCCACAAACACCAACACAAACACCACACACACAAACAACCAACACTACACAACCCCCACACAAAAAAATCCCCCAACAACAACCACACACAAACCAACCACAACCCCACACACCAACACAACCCCACAATCAAATATCCCAAAAGACCAACACCACACACAGACCCCACACAGACCAAACACAACCCCCCCCCACTACAACACCAAACCCCACACAAAGAAAGCAGATTCCCCAACACAAACCCCACCCACCAACACAACCCCCACAAAACAACCAACAACAACCCCACAACATTACAACCCACACACTCAACAAAACTAACCCAACGACAACCCACACACCAACACAACCCCACGACACCAACACACCCCACATCACCAACACAACCCACAACACAACACAACCCACCCAATGAGACAAAACAAAAATTCCAACACAACTCCCACACACCAACACACACCCCACACCAACAACCCACACACCAACACAACCCCCCACACCAACACCACTACACCACACAAAAACACCAACACATCAACACACCACACACCAACACAAAACCCCCCCCCCACGACAACAATACAAACAAACCACTACAAAACCATACACAACCCCCACACGGAAACCACAACACCAACACAAACCACCCCCACCACCGACCACCCACCAACACAAACCCCCCCACACACCACACACCAACACAACCCAACCCCCACACCAACACAACCCTACACACCAACACAACAAACCCAACCCCACACACACACTACACCAACACTACAAACACCCACACACCACACACCAACACAACCCCCACAAACCACCACACCAAGCAACCAACACAACCCCACACAACCACCCAACCAATACACTACCACACCAACACAAAAACCCCCACAAAACCAAGAACCAACACAACCCAACACCACCCCACGACACACAATCACAAACCCAACTCACAACACAACCCAACACCACCCACCACAACCACACAACAACCCCACACACCAACCCACCAACACAACCCCACACACCAACACACCCCACACACCCACACATCCCCCACAACACCCACACAACCCCACACACCAACACACAACTACCACAAACAAACCCCACACCACCCACCAACACAAACCCCACACACCCACACATCTAACCCAACACACCCCCACCACCCACCACACACCAACACCAGACAAACACCAACCACACCCCACCCACCACCACCCACCCCACCCCACACACCAACACATTCAAAGACACCCCACACACCAACACAACACCACCCAACACACCCCCACACACCAACAACAACCCCACACACCAACACAACACCCACCACCCCACACAACACAAAAACCACCCACAACCAACACTACCCAACGACCCCCCCACCCCAACACAACCCCCCACCACAAAAAAAACCACCAACACACCCACCCCCAAACAACCCCCCACAAACCACCAACACAACCCCAAACCAAAAGCCCCACACACCACCCCCCCCCACCCCCCACGACACCCCAACACTACCCCAACCCCACACACCACCCACCACCCCACCCCCCACACACCACAATAACCCCCCCCCCACACCACACACACCCCACCCCCCCACACAACCCCCACCACCCCCCCCACCACCCCCCCCCCCAACCCACAACCTACCCCACCCCCACACACACCTCAAGCTCAAAACCCACCACATCCCACCCCCCCCCCCCACACCCACCACCCCCACACCCCCACCCCCACCCACCAAACCCACCCCCACCCCCCCCCCCCCCCAAAACCCCCCCCCCCCCCCACCCCCCCCCCCCCCCCCCAACCCCCCCCCCACCCCCCCCCCCAACACCCCCCCCCAAAACAACCCCCCCCCCACCCCCCCCCCCCACAGGCACCAACACAACCAGCACCCACCCCACCACCCCCCCCCCAACCCCCCACACCCCACCTTACCCCCCCCCCACCCCCCCCCCCCCCAAACCACTAACACCCGACCCCAACCCCCCACCCTCACCCACCCCCCCCAACCCCACCCAACCAACACCACCTCACCACCCCCCCACCAACACCACCCCCCCACCCCACACCCCACCCCCCACCACAACCCCCCCACACCACCACCCCCCCACACAACCCCCCACCCCACCCACCACAACCCCACACACCACAACCACGACACCCCCCCCCATTCCCCTCACACCCCCACCACCCCCCCCACACTCCAACACCCCCCCACCCCACAGGTACAAAACCACCCCCCCACCCACACCACCACCCCCCCTCCCACCCCCACAGCAACCCCCCCACACCACCCAACCCCAACCCCCACAATACTCCCACCCCC
>CM054142.1:67987545-67990045 GCA_028751875.1 Rapana venosa | reverse complement strand
GAGAGAGAACGAGGAGAAGGAGAAAATAGAGAAGGAGAGAAAATAGAGAAGGAGGAAAAGAGAGGAAAAAAAGAGAGAGTGAGAAGAGAGGAGAGAGGAGAGAGAAGAGAGAGAGAGAGAGAGAGAGAGAAGGAGAGAGGGAGAGGAGAGAGAGAGGAGAGAGGGGAGGAAAGAGAGGGAGGAAAGAGAGGGAAAATAGAACGACTTAGGGTGGAGAGTGGGGGAAGGGGGTGAGCCCTAAACGTCACTTAGTTACTGTAGATCATATTGCATAATGTTGTTTGTGTGTAGGGTTGTTCTAGCTCGTCTTGTAATAATCTGGTGCTGTGTGTGTGTTGGTGTGTGTGTGTGTGTGTTTTTCAGCAGTACTGTAAAAAAGGATGTTTATGCCTCGTTGTTGAGGGTTAGCCACAGTGCACTGCGACAATATTATGGGATGTCTTCGTTTGGTACAATTTTCTTTGACATAGATTTATTAAATAGAGAGCTTGTCCCAGTGTTATGATAATGGTATAGGGTGTTTTCGGTACAATTTTCTATGGCATAGATTGTATTGATGTCTTAAAATACAGAGCTTGTCTCAGTGTTATAGGGTGTTTTTGGTACAATTTTCTATGACATATATTGTATTGATATCTTATAATACAGAGCTTCCATGGGATAGATTTAGTCTGTGGTGTGTATAATTGCTAGTTTATGCCATAATTATTCGAAATGTTGCTGGTGAGTTTCTTGTGTGTGTGTGTGTGTGTGTGTGTGTGTGTGTGTGTGTGTGGTTGTGTGTATGTGTGTGTGTGTGCGCGCACGCACACACACACACACACACACGTGCGTGTGCGTAGGTCCGTGTGTGTGTTTATTTTTTAAATGTATTTCATTATTTTGGATAATGCACTCATGTACTTATCTTTTACATCCAGTTTCCGTATGTAGGCAGTTTTTGTAAATTTTGTCACCCGTTTCCACCGCCACACAATGGCCTACTCTTACGAAAAGCGGAACAGGATTTAACGTGTGCGCAAGATGTTCTGCGTGCGTTCGCACACGGGGCCTCGGTTTATTGTCTCATCCAAAGGACTTTACAATTTCTATGCCAAAGAGTTTATGGATGTCTTATAATACAGAGCTTGCCAAAGTGTGCAATGATTGTATGGTCTGTCTTGGGCTGGTTTACCTTCCATGCCATAGATTTGGCCTGCGGTGTGTATATAATTGTTAGTTATACCCTAATCGAAATGTTGCTGGTGCGTTTCTTGTGTGTGTGTGTGTGTGTGTGTGTGTGTGTGTGTGTGTGTATGTGTGTGTGCGTGTGTGAGTGTAGGTGTGTGTGTAAGTGAGTGTGTGTGTGTAGGTATGTGTGCATGAGTGTGTGTGTGTGTAGGTGTGTGTGTAGGTATGTGTGTGTGAGTGTGTGTGTAGGTGTGTGCGTAGGTGTGTGTGTGTAGGTGTGTGTAGGTGTGTGTAGGTGAGTGTGTGTAGGTGTGTGTGTGTGTAGGTGTGTGTGTGTAGGTGTGTGTAGGTGTGTGTGCACGAGTGTGTGTGTGTGTGTGTGTGTGTGTAGGTGTGTGTGCACGAGTGTGTGTGTGTGTTAGGTGTGATTTTTATTTATTTATTTCATATTTATTTTATTCTTTTATATCGAGAATAATGGAATAAGCACTTACGTGCTTTTTTTTTTACATCCAGTCCCCGTGTGTATGCAGTTTTTTAAATTCTGTCATCTGTTCCCACCGGCACACAATGGCCTACTCTTACGAAAAGCGGAACAGGATTTAACGTGTGCGCAAGATGTTCTGCGTGCGTTCGCACACGGGGCCTCGGTTTATAGTCTCATCCGAAGAACGTGTGGTGTGTGGGTGGGTGAGTGTGGGCTGTGTGTGCGCGCTTGCTTGCTTGTACCGGTATGTTTGCTTTCACGCCTGGTGGCATGCAGTATGCAGCATTTGCAGCGTCATGTACACGTCAGCATATTACTGCTGTACTGCAGCAGGTATTTCCATCTGTATGTCACTGAGGACACATGACGTAGTCCATCACACACACACACACACACACACACACACACACACACACACACACACACACACACACACACAACACACACACACACACACACACACACCACACACGCGCGCGAGCTTGACACATGGTATTACACACGCACAGAGTTTGACACATGGTATTACAGAGAGAGAGAGAGAGAGAGAAGAGGAGAGAGAGAGAGAGAAGAGATGAGAGAGAGAGAGAGAGAGAGAGAGATGAGAGAGAGGCGAGCTTGACATATGGTATTATACACAAATACACACACATACACGCTCACACACATACACACAAACATAAATACACTACACACACACACACACACACACACACAACCACACACACACACACACACAAGCACACACACACACACACAAGCACACACACAAGCACACACACGCACATAAGCATACAGACACAGAGGAAGCTTGACATATAGCATCACACACACACTCATCCA
>CM054142.1:67967545-67970045 GCA_028751875.1 Rapana venosa | reverse complement strand
AGAGAGAGAGAGAGAGAGAGAGAGAGAGAGAGAGAGAGAGAGAGAAGGAGAAGAGAGAGACAGAGATAGAGACAGAGAGAGAGAGAGACAGACAGAGAGGGAGAGAGAGAGAGGGAGAGAGAGAGAGAGACAACAGAGAGAGAGACAAAAGAGAGAGACAGAGAAACAGAGAGACAGAGTGAGAGAGAGAGAGAGAGAGAGAGAGAGAGAGAGAGACGAGACGAGAGAGAGAGGAGAGAGAGAGAACCTGACGAAAGAGAGAGAGAGAGAGAGAGAGAGAGAGAGAGAGAGAGAGAGAGAGAGACAGACAGACAGACAGACAGACAGACAGACAGACAGCAGAGAAGAGAGAGAGAGAGAGAGAGAGAGAGGAGAGAGAGAGAGAGAGAGAGAGAGAGAGAGAGAGATTAAACAGAGACTGACACAGACAAATCAAACATTACGCCAGTCAGGTCAGAGTGTTATATATTATGCATGTATACAGTTTGCAAGAAAGTTCGGTTACTAGGTCTGCGAAACACTCCTAGAGGCATTATCTGGTCGAAATTTCTAACACACACACACAACACACACCACACACAACACACACACACACACACACACACACACACACCTCACAACACACACACACACACACACATACACACACGTACGCACGCACGCACACGCACACACACGGATGAGACTATAAACCGAGGCCCCGTGTGCGAACGCACGCAGATTATCTTGCGCACACGTTAAAATCCTGTTCCGTTTTTCGTAAGAGTAGGGCATTGTGTGCCGGTGGAAACAGATGACAATTTACTAAACCGCATACACACCGGGACTGGATGGAAAAAAGCACATAAGTGCTTATTCCATTATCATCGATATAAAAATTAATAATAAAAGAAAAGGAAAGAATAAAATACAATAAATAAAATAAAACACGTACGCACGCACACAAATACACACGTACGCACGCACACACATACACATACATACACACACAATCTCACACAATCTCACACACACTCGCGCGCATGTGTGCGTGCGTGCGTGTGTGTGTGTGCCAGGGTTATATACATTAATCATCGATTTTGCAAGATATAACACTACATCAATTCCATTTATTATTATTATTATCATGATGATGATGATGATGATGATGATGATGATGATGATGATGATGATGATCATCATCATCATCATCATCATCATCATCATCATCATCATCATCATTATCATCATTATTATTATCATTTTAATAATAATAACTGAACAGACTAAACATGAACACCTCCACGGACAAGTACACGTGCACCTGTAAATCGACATCACATAGGTACATGTATCCTCGTTTCTGATCAATTGGAAAAAAAATGTAATAAATCAATTTAAATCAAATTCTTTTATTTCGAAGATAATGAATAAGCACCCATATATTTTATATCCAGTCCCCGTCCTTAGGGATACATCATGATAGTAAAATAAGCCCAATACCCATGGGTACACTCACACAGTATAAGAAATACACTCACACAGTACATCTTGCGCACATGTTAAATCATGGTCCGCTTTTCGTAAGAGTAGGCCATTGTGTGCCGGTGGGAACATATGACAGAATTTACAAAAACTGCATATACACGGGGACTGGATGTAAAAAAGAACATAAGTGCTTATTCCGTTATCCTCGATATAAAAGAATAAATAAAAATAAATAAATTATACACACACACAATGTATAATGCCACGGTCCAGTGTAGAGATATGATTGATACGACTACTTTGTTTCTTTCTGATAAAGATGAAAAAAAAAGGACATACAAAAAAGATACCAAAAGATGTACATCTTTTTTTTTTTTTGCTGACAACTTTTAGAAAATGGTATGATATTTCCTTTTTTTCTGAAAAAAAGTCATTAAACGGTATGGTAATTCCTTTTTCTGAGAAAATAAGAAAACGGTATGGTAATTCTTTTTTTTCTGAAAAATTTCAGAAAATGGCTTGGTATTTTCTATTTTCTGACAATTATTTCAGAAAAATGGCATGGTATTTTCTATTTTCTGACAATTATTTCAGAACAATGGCATGGTATTTTCTGTTTTCTGACAATTATTTCAGAACAATGGCATGGTATTTTCTGTTTTCTGACAATAATTTCAGAACAATGGCATGGTATTTTCTATTTTTCTGACAATTATTTCAGAAAAGGTATGCCGCCAACCGCTCTTTTCCTCTGAAATTGAAGAGAATGTGTGTGTGTGTGTGTGTTGTTGTTGTTGTTGACTTCAATTTTACGTCTGTTCACTTTTAGGGATATTAGACGCCCCCCCAAAAAAAAAACAACAACCCCAAACCCCCCCCCAAAAAAAAACAACCCGGGAGATGTGGATGTGGTTTAAAAAAAAAAAAAATCTCGAAAAACTTGTGTGTGTGTGTGTGTGTGTGCGCGCGTGCGTGTGTGCGCGTGCGTGCGTGTGTGTGTGTGTGTGTGTGTGTATGTGACCTTATTCGTAGT
>CM054142.1:67960045-67962545 GCA_028751875.1 Rapana venosa | reverse complement strand
GTAACTCTGAAGCAGTCGGGGACTGGAAGTAAAAACAACAACAACCCAACCAACCCCACATAAGTGCTTATTCATTATCCTCGAACTAAAAACAACAAAATGATTTGATTTGATTCGAGTGTTTGTACAATATACATTTCTGCAGGCTTTGCCCAGTCATTGTTAGTGTCCCAGTTAAAAGTAGACTTTATGAACACGTTAATGAAAACAGGACGTAGACATCCCAGGAATATGCTCACGTGATAATGAATTGCGGCAAGTTACATGCCATTTTTCGGGAATAGTTACTAGTTTAGTTGTTTTTTTCTCTCGAGAATTCAAGTGAAGTTTGTAAAAGTGTGTGTGTGTGTGTGTGTGTGTAGACATTATATGAGTGTGTTGTGTTGTCTTTTATATTTATATATATATATATTACCACGTTAAGTCACAGCAGATTTCTCTGCGTAAAATTCTGGCTGCTCTCCCCGGGGAGAGCGCGTCGCCACAAGAGCAGCGCCACCCATTTTTCTTTTTTCCTGTCTGCAACTGTATTTGTTTTCCTATCAGGGTGGCTATTTTTCTACAGAAGTTTGCCAGGGTCAACTCTCTTGTTGCCGTGGGTTCTTTTACGTGCGCTAAATAATTATGTGTAACACACGGGACCTCGGTTTATTGTCCCGTCCGAGAGACTAGCGCCTAGACCACCACTCATGGTCTAATGGATGGGGGAAAAGTTTCCGGTCCAAACAGGATTCGAACCACCGCACACTTCCGACCCGGACTTTCCGCTTTCTAGACAGTCGCGTTACCTCTAGACCACCGATTTGTGTGTGTATGTGTTTTGTGTGTGTGTGTGTGTGTGTGTGTGTGTGTGTGTGTGTGTGTGTGTGTGTAGTGTATGTAAGTGTGCGTGTATTGCTTTATCACCTGCTTGCAGCAAGAAAACTGATTCACACGGATGTGTAATTGTCATACGACTTGCATATAATTATTATATCTGACATCAATCTGTAGCGTTAAAACAGAAAGTTAAGGTAAAAACTGATCTTTTATTTTACATCTCTTCACAAAAGGTGTGATGTGTGTGTGTGTGTGTGTGTGTGTGTGTGTGTGTGTGTGTGTGTGTGTGTGTGTGTGTGTGTGTTTGTGACTGTGTGTCGTGTGTGTGTGTGTGTGTGTGTTTTGTTTGTGAGTGTGTGTCTAGTGTGTGTGTGTGTGTGTGTGTGTGTGTTTGTGAGTGTGTGTCTAGTGTGTGTGTGTGTGTGTGTGTGTGAGAGAGAGAGTGTGTATGTCTAGTGTGTAGCGTGTGTGTGTTTGTGTGTGTTGTTGTTGTTGTTATTGACTTCAATTTTACGTCTGTTCACTTTTAGTGATATTAGAAGCCCCCCCCCCCCCCTCCCCCCTTGTGTGTGTGTGTGTGTGTGTTTGTGTGTGTGAGTGAGAGTGTGAATGTGTGTAATGTATGTAAGTGGTTGGGAGTCGCAATACATCTTAGCTGACTCATCCACTGTTCTGTGTATAACAGGATGAGAAAGACGTTATTGCCTTTGTGAATAGCTGGCGTTACTTTTGTGTGTGTGTGTGTGTGTGTGTGTTTGTGTTGTATTGTGTGTGTTGTGTTGTATTGTGTGTGTGTATTGTGGGCTATATGTGGAAGCACTGTATGTGTGTGTGTGTGTGTGTGTGTGTGTGTGTTTATTGCGGGCTTTATGTGAAAGCACTCTTTTGTGTGTGTGTGTGTGTGTGTGTGTGTGTGTGTGTTGTGTTTATTGCGGGCTTTATGTGAAAGCACTATGTGTGTGTGTGTGTGTTTATTGCGGGCTTTATGTGAAAGCACTGTGTGTGTGTGTGTTTATTGCGGGGTTTATGTGAAAGCACTATGTGTGTGCGCGGTGTGTGTAGTGTGTGGGTGTATGTGTGTGTGCATGTGTAATATATGTGTGTGTTTGTGTATGTATGCGTGCGTGCGCGTGCACGTGTGCGCGCGCGCATGTGTGTGTGTGTTTTCGTGCGTGCGCGCGTGCGTGCATCCATGTGTGTACCTGTGGGGTAGCTATAGATTCCAGCTGAGTCATGCACAGTTCTGTGTTTAGCATACGCCTGAACAACGCACACAAAGCTGTGTCAATGTTTGGCAGTGTTGCTGATCTTATCTAGCGTGCGTTATGTGTGGAAACGATGGCGAAATGGCCTGTGTGCATAGACTGTAGACATTATTATACGTGCGTGTTGTGTTGTGTTGTGTTGTGTGTGTGTGTGTGTGTGTGTGTGTGTGTGTGTGTGTGTGTGTGTGTGTGTGTGTGTGACCCTCTGTGTGTGTGTGTGTGTGTGTGTGTGTGTGTGTGTGTGGTGTGTGTGTGACTCTATGTGTGTTTTATTTTTATTTATTTTGTTTTATTCTTTTATATCGAGAATAATGGAATAAGCAGTATGTGCTTTTTTACATCCAGTCCCCGTGTGTATGCGGGCTTTGTAAGTTCTGTCATCTGTTCCCACCGGCACACAATGGCCTGCTCTTACG
>CM054142.1:67952545-67955045 GCA_028751875.1 Rapana venosa | reverse complement strand
AGACAGGATAAAGAACACGACAAAACAAAGACAGGAGGAGAAACAAAGACAGGATACAAAGACAGGATACAGAACAAAGAGACAGAACAAGAACAAAGGCAGGAGAGAACAAAGACAGGAGAGAACAAAGACAGGATACATAACAAAGTCAGGATACAGAACAAAGACAGGATATAGAACAAAGACAGGATACAGAAACAAAGACAGGATACAGAACACAGACAGGATATAGAACAAAGACAGGATACAGAACAAAGACAGGATACAGAACAAAGAAAGAACAAGAACAAAGACAGGATAAAGAACAAAACAAGAACAAAGACAGGAGAGAACAAGAACAAAGACAGAACAAGAACACAGATAGAACAAGAACAAAGACAGGATAAAGAACAAGACAAGAATAAAAACAGGACAGAACAAAGACAGGATAAAGAACAAGACGAGAACAAAGACAGAACAAGAAACAAAGGCAGGACAAGAACAAAGACAGAACAAGAACAAAGGCAGGACAAGAACAAAGACAGAACAAGAACAAAGGCAGGACAAGAACAAAGACAGAACAAGAACAAAGGCAGAGCAAGAACAAAGAAGAACAAGAACAAAGACAGAAACAAGACAAGAACAAAGACAGAACAAGAACAAAGACAGGACAGAACAAAACAAAGACAGAACAAGAACAAAGACAGAACAAGAACAAAGACAGAACGGAACAAGGACAGGACAAAAAACAAAGACAGAACAAAGACAGGATTAAAGAGCAAGACAGAACAAGAACAAAGACAGAACAAGAACAAAGGCAGGATAAAGAACACGACAAAACAAAGACAGGAGAGAACAAAGACAAAACAAAGACAGGATACAGACAAAGACAGGATACAGAACAAAGTCAGGATACAGAACAAAGACAGGATACAGAACAAAGACAGGATACAGAACAAAGACAGGGGACAAGAACAAAGACAGGGGACAAGAACAAAGACAGGACAGAACAAAGACAGGATAAAGAACAAAGACAGGATACAGAACAAAGACAGGGGACAAGAACAAAGACAGGGGACAAAGACAGGACAGAACAAAGACAGGATAAAGAACAAGACAAAACAAAGAGAGAACAAAACAAAGACAGGATATAGAACAAGAACAAAGACAGAACTGAAGAAAGACAGGATACAGAACAAGACAAGAACAAAGACAGAACAAGAACAAAGACAGAACAAGAAAGACAGAACAAAGAAGGATACAGAAACAAAGACAAAACAAAGAAAGAACAAGAGCAAAGACAGAACAAGAACAAAGACAGAACAAGAGCAAAGACAGAACAAGAGCAAAGACAGAACAGAACAAGAGCAAAGACAGAACAAGAACAAGACAGAACAAGAGCAAAGACAGAACAAGAGCAAAGACAGAACAGAACAAGAGCAAAGACAGAACAAGAACAAGAGCAAAGACAGAACAGAACAAGAGCAAAGACAGAACAAGAGCAAAGACAGAACAGAACAAGAGCAAAGACAGAACAAGAGCAAAGACAGAACAAGACAGGAACAACGACAGAACAAGACAGGAACAACGACAGAACAAGAACAAAGACAGGATAAAGAACAAGACAAAACAAAGACAGAACAAGACAAGAACATGGCAGGGTGCACTGCCAGTACGAGTAATTCAATTTAATTCCAACGCTTTATTATCTCAGAGAAAAATTCAGAGGAATTCAATCGGGGTTACAAGCCCTCCATAAAAAACCACAGTGAACATGTTTATAATAATAATAACAACAACAACAACAATAATAACAACAACAACAACAACAACAACAACAACAACAATAATAGTACATGGAATTTATATAGCGCTATATCTTGCAACAAAACAAATCAACATAACATCACATCACATAACATCAGTGGAAAGAGTACGGTAGGCAACACAGAGGTTCTGAACGGATGGCAACTGAACAAAAATCCAGTATTGACACGGGTGTGTCTAGCGGAAGAAGACATCATCTCCGAAGTTAGAATGTGGCTACCTTACTGGTGGGTTTAAGAGAGAAAAAATTACTTACGCGGAATCTCATCATTGGTGACGAACTTCGGAGTTCTTGCCGAGAGAAAAAAACAGGAAAAATAGAAAGAAAGAAAAAATGGTTGTTCTTACTGCATGTATATGTCTATGTAAAAATCATTGCACAATCTTGTTGTTGTTCTTGTTCTTGTTCTTGTTCTTGTTCTTCTTGTTCTTGTTCTTGTTCTTCTTGTTCTTGTTCTTCTTCTTCTTCTTCTTCTTCGTCGTCGTCGTCGTCGTCGTCGTCTTCTTCTTCTTCTTCTTCTTCTTCTTCTTCTTCTTCTTCTTCTTCTCTCTTCTTCTTCTTCTTCTTCTCCTTCTTCTTCCTCCTCCTCCTCCTCCTCCTACTACTACCACTAATTCTACTACTACTACTACTACTACTACTACTACTACTACTACTACTACTACTACTACTACTACTACTTCTACTACTACT
>CM054142.1:67920045-67927545 GCA_028751875.1 Rapana venosa | reverse complement strand
TGAAAATCGAAAGTATGAATATGCCCTTTATTAGAATACACAATAACAATAGAAGGAGAGAGAGAGAGAGAGAGAGAGAGAGAGAGAGAGAGAGAGAGAGAGAGAGAGAGAGAGAGAGAGAGAGAATGAATTAATTGCATATCGGTCTTAGGCCATAATACAGAGAGAGAGAGAGAGAGTGTGTGTGTGTGTGTGTGTGTGCGTGTGTGTGTGTGTGTGTGTGTGTTGTGTGTGTGTGTGTGTGTGTGTGTGTGTTTCAGAGATGGTACTAAAGATAAAATTCTCAAAACAGTACACGATCACCTTGGACACTTATTTTGATTACTCATACAAAAAATATGTTATGATAAAATAAAAATAAATAATAATAATAATAATAATTAATTAAATAAAAAATAAAACCTCAATACGATCACCTTGGACACTTATTTTGATTACTCACACAAAAAATGTGTTATGATAAAAAAATAAAATAAAAGAATAATAATAATAATCATAATCATAATCATTATCATAATAATTAAATAAATTTTTTTAAAACCTCAATACCCATACTCTTACACAATAAAAACAAGAAAGAAAAGAAAGAAAGAAAAAAAAAACCCAACAACCAGCTAAATTCTATAAGGTCATAGTGAGAGAGAGAGAGAGAGGAGAGAGAGAGAGAGAGAGGAGATAGAGAGAGGGAGAGAGAGAGAGGGAGGAGAGAGAGAGAGAGAGAGAGAGAGAGAGAGGAGTGTGTGTGTGTGTGTGTGTGGTTTCAGTGATAACTCTAAAATATATAATTCTCAAGACAGTGCACGATCACCGTCAACACCAATTTTGATTATACTTATGCAGATTATATGTCAAGATAATTAAATAAACTCAATACCCGTATACTCATACAATAATAACAAGGAAGAGGAGAAAGGGGGGGGGGGGGGTGAAGGCCAATTCTATAAGGTCGAGAGAGAGAGAGAGAGGATGAGGAGAGAGAGAGAAGAGAGGGAGAGAGGAGAGAGAGAGAGGAGAGAGAGAGAGAGAGTGCGTGTTTCAAGGATAATACTAAATGTATAATTCTCGAGACAGCACAGGATCACCATCAATATTCTTTACGAATATACTCGTGCAAATTGAACGCCATGAAAAAGAAAAAGCCCAACGTCAATACACTCAAGCAATAAGGAGAAAAAAATCGGTAAAGTCATTAAAATGAACATCTATACATTGTAGGTAAGAGAGAGAGCGATAGGGGGGGGGGGGGGGGGGGGGGGGGGGGGGAGAAATGAGAGAGAGGTGGGGGGGGAGAGTGGATGGTGTTTGTGTGTGTGGTGTTGGTGTGTGTTAAAGATTATGCTTTTTGTTTGTAGAACAAAACAAGACATAATAAGATGACATAGGAAAAAAATACTGAATATCATTCTCAAAATGCAGATATCACTGTGAACACTCTATTTCATTATACGCGTACGAAAATAACATATTATTGTTATGAAGTATATATTTCTTATAAACTAAAGTGTAAGTTTAAAAAAAAAATTAAAATAATAATAATTTTATAAAAAAAAAATTAAAATAAAAGATGAGGTGAGAGGGGGAAGAGGAGAGAGAGAGAGACGAGAGAGAGATGGGACAGAGGGGAGGGGGGGGTGGGGGGGGGGGGTGTGGACGGGGATGTGAGGGGGGATACCGATCACCATACGTGCGCGCGTCGTTTGTGTGTATTTGAATTTGTTAAACTATTAATCATTGTTGGTTGCATGTGTAAGAGTGGAATGGATGCAAGCGCTTTGATTTGTTGTTTTTTTGTACAAGATATAGCGCTATATAAATTCCATTTATTATTATTATTGTATTATTATTATTATTATTATTATTAGTAGTAGTAGTAGTAGTAGTAGTAGTAGTAGTAGTAGTAGTTTGGATACTACTATCAACTAATCAAAACGTGTCTTATTCTTCAAACGAAAAAACGCATTTACTGACTTAAGAAACGTCTACAGCAATATCAGTCTAGGACTTTACCCTGAAGATTTTCTTTTCTGGTGTTTTTTTTTCGTTCCTCGGCTAGAGCTCTGAGGTTTCATTTGCGTATGCGACCGTTTGTTTGGCCACAACCAAGGTAGCTGCATTTCAACTTCGGGCGTTACATGAAGCAGAAAATCAGCAAAGCCAGGCCTAGCCCGAAAGCTTCGTCAGTTCCTCATTTCTAGGTGCCAGGTTCAAGCATACAGTCAAGATGTTGATGTTGTTATGGTTCAGAATAACACGATGAGATTGTCTATAGCCGTAACAATGTGGACATTGTCTGTAGCCGTAACAGTGTGGACATTGTCTGTAGCCGTAACAATGTGGACATTGTCTTTAGCCGTAACAATGGTGACATTGTTTGTAGCCGTAACAATGTGGACATTGTCTTTAGCCGTAACAATTTTGACATTGCCTTTAGCCGTAACAATGTTGAGTAACAAAGTGGACATTGTCTTTAGCAGTAACAATGTGGACATTGTCTTTAGCCGTAACAATGGTGACATTGTCTTTAGCCGTAACAATGTGGACATTGTCTATAGCCGTAACAATGTTGTCATTGTCTATAGCCGTAACAAAGTTGACATTGTCTATAGCAGTAACAATGTGGACATTGTCTTTAGCAGTAACAATGGCGACATTGTCTTTAGCCGTAACAATGTGGACATTGTCTATAGCCGTAACAATGTGGACATTGTCTGTAGCCCTAACAATATGGACATTGTCTGTAGCAGTAACAATGGTGACATTGTCTTTAGCCGTAACAATGGTGACATTGTCTTTAGCCGTAACAATGGTGACATTGTCTTTAGCCGTAACAATGGTGACATTGTCTTTAGCAGTAACAAGCTTTAGCATAACGACTCGCGCTCTTCTTTAAAAAGAGAGAAAGCGATTTTCTTTGAAATCGGAGTATGCTAGCAAGTGATAGTATGCTCGAATGTGCGAACTGCCAATCCATTGAAATGTATAATTTCATGTATAAACTATCTAAGGAACAGAACGTGTGAAGCCTTAACTTCAATCATAACAAAGTTTTGCTAGAACTTTATAAGTCTGTCTATCTTTGTGGTCAGAGCACTCGTTTTCCCCCAGCCTAAGGTTAAGCAGCATTAAGCGTGGTTACCACTTGGATGGGTGACCTTTTGCGCGCCTTGGCTTGAGTACAGTCCCCCATTTCATCCAGCTGCAAATGGGTACCTGCCTCTTTAGGGTTAGGGAAGGTAAAACAGCGAGGGAGAGGAGATGGGCGCCGCCCTCAATATGCTGGCCCCTGGAGAAGTGAGGTCTCTGACGCCTCGCTCCCCTACGACCACATAGGTAATGGGACACCTTTACCTGACCTGTTACGGTTCGCACATTCATACATATGTATATCATTATATACAAATTAGCATTCGATAGCATAGTCCTGAAGGCGTTTTTCTCGCACATAATATACACAATTGGCTCATAATTATATGCAATGGCTTGATTATGCACATCTGTTTCGTGATAGAGAAGGATAACATGATACGAGATCAAAGCACAAAAACGTACAAGAGCGATTTTTCCATTGGCGGTTTTCTGTTTTTGTTTGCTTTTTTATCGTTTTTTTAAACCTTTTTTCCCCCACAGGCCTGTGTCAATGTTAATGGAAGACGTGCGCGTGCATATATATATATATATATATATATATTATATATATATATATATATATATATATATATATATATATTATATATATATGTGTGTGTGTGTGTGTGGGTATGTGTGTGTGTGTGTGTGACTGTGTGTTCTTCAGTTTAACGTCCTTCCACCAAACAGTGATATTAGACGGTTAAGTGTGTGTGTGCATGTGTGTGTGCGTGCGTTCATGCGTGTGTGTGTGTGTGTGTGTGTGTGTGTGCGTGCATGTGTGTGTGAGTGCGTGTATGTATGTATGTATACGTGAGTGCGTGTAAGTGTGTGTGTGTGTGCGCGTGTGTGTGTGGTGTGTTTATTATTTATTATTTATTTTGTTCTTTTCTTTCGAGAATAATGGGTATATACATATACACATACGCAAAGGTGTACGCAACTAGGAGACAGGACTGACAGACAGACAGACAGACAGACACATAATCCACCAGCCAGCCAGCCAGCCAGCCAACCAACCAGACAGACAGACAGACAGACACATAATCCACCAGCCAGCCAGCCAGCCAGCCAACCAACCAACCAACCAACCAACCAGACAGACAGCCAGCCAGCCAGCCAGCCAGCCAGACAGACAGACAGACAGCCAGCCAGCCAGCCAGCCAGACAGACAGCCAGCCAACCAACCAACCAGACAGACAGACAGACACAGAACCCACCAGCCAGCCAGCCAACCAACCAACCATACAGACAGACAGACAGACAGACAGACAGACAAGCTTGTGGGATGACTTCAGAAGTGAAAGCCGAGTGTACTGTATTGTACATGCGAGGCTAGCAGTATCAGCAGCAGCAGCAGCAGCAGTTGAGGTGATGGATGAGATGAGTAAATCAGGAAACACACTGTTAGGCGTTCCCTGAGATGATGAATGAGAGAGAGAGAGAGAGGGAGGGAGAGAGAGAGGGGGGGGGGGAGGGAGAGAGGGAGAGAGAGAGGGGGGAAGAGAGAGATGGGAGAGAGAGAGGAGAGAGGGAGAGAGAAGAAAGAGGGAGGGAAGGATGAGAGGAGGGGGGAGGGAGAAGGGAGTAGAGAGGGGGGGGGAGAGAGGGGGGGAAGGGAGAGAGGTACAGAGAGAGGGGGAGGGGAGAGAGTAGAGAGAGGGGGGGGAGAAGGGATGAGAGAGGAGAGAGGCACAGAAAGAGGGGGGCAGAGAGAGAGAGAGAGATCGGAGGTAGAGAGGGGGGGGGGGGTGAGGGGGAT
This sequence comes from Rapana venosa, assembly GCA_028751875.1. NCBI lineage: Eukaryota > Metazoa > Mollusca > Gastropoda > Neogastropoda > Muricidae > Rapana > Rapana venosa. Next base: position 67,922,657 of record CM054142.1, on the reverse strand, counting down.
AATTGAATGGTTTAGCTCGCATTCTGTCCGTGTCTGCTTGTTTAGCTGGTGATGGAGTTATCTATCGTGCGTTTGCGTGCGTGGGATTTATCGTTTTCTCTGTGTCTGTCTGTCTGTCTGTTTCTCTTTCTCATTCTCTCTCTCTCTCTCTCTCTCTCTCTCTCTCTCTCTCTCTTCTCTCTCTCTCTCTCTCTCTCTCTCTCTCTCTATTTCTCTCTGTCTGTCTGTCTTATTTATTTAGTTTTATTGTATTTATTTATCCTTTTATTTCGAGGATTATTGAATAAGCAGTCATGCGGGTTTTTTTGCATCCAGTCCCCGTGTGTATGTAATTTTTTCAATTTTGTCATCCGTTCCCACCGGCACACAATGGTCTACTCTTCCGTAAAGCGGAACGGGTTTTAACGTGTGCGCAAGATGTTCTGCGTGCGTTCGCACACGGGACCTCGGTTTATAGTCTCATCCCAAGGACCTTTGGGAGAGTGGAGTCGCACTGAGAGAGAGAGAGAGAGAGAGAGAGAGAGAGAGAGAGAGAGAGAGAGATAACTCAGAAACTCAGAAATTTAATGTATTCCAGCCTTTAGGCCATAATACATGGTTGGCGTAGAAGGAATTGAAAATGCCACAGAGTGGGCAAAAACGGATAACATACACACATACCAAGCTCACTTTCAGTGAAAGAAATAATGAAGACAATGCACAAATACATAAAAATCCATATGTATCAAACACAATTCACTATTTTGATTCTAAATGTATCTTCCTTATGTCTGGATAAAATCATATACATGTATAGTTTTCAAAATCATAACAAGGACGATACCATATCTTCGTTTGTGATGCAATTCCTAATAAACAAACTTTTTTCTTTATTGATAGCGTGGAATATTATCAAGACAGGCAGTGATTTTTACTACTGTTTTCTGCTTTAAGTAGATCATGTAAAGGTGTATCAACACAATCCCTTAAAAATTTAATTCTTAAATCATTACACACAAAACATTCATAAAGGAAATGCTTTTCATCTTCAACTTTGGGTTTACAAAATGGACATTGTTTCTTCTGATGAGAGAGAGAACTCTGAACTCTGAACTCTGAACATTTTAATTGTACTTCGGCCTTGGGCCACAATACAAGTGAAAGGGACAAAGGGGAGTGGTAACAAGCAAACTCTCTATCGATTTTCCAGTAATAAAACACATTCCAATACATTACATACGACTAAGAGTGTCATCATTATCGTCCTCCTCAACACAGTCATGACCAAGAGAAAACATTGCTATGGGTGGCTACAATCCAAACACATCACCTTCAACATAGCTGTTTATGCTATATGTTAACATTCATAAAGATGAAGCCTCAATCACTTTTCAAGTTTACATCAGCATAGGCATGATAGGCTACTTTTCAGCATTACTTGCTTCGCCAATACAATCACACACACACATACACACAAACACGCACACACAACACAGGTACACACACATACACACAGATACACACAAACAAACACACGCACACACGCGCGCGCACCGCACCCCCTTACCACACCCCCCCCCCCCCCAACACACACACACAACCATTTCAAAGCAGTGTTAAATACCATGAACACATCTTTACCCTGAAATAAAATTGAGATGACACATCAATACCAGCATTAAATTCCAGCCAATCTTTCTTTCTTTTGTTCACTGCCTGAAAAATGTACCTTGAGGACACCATGCACTTGTTCGGAATTTGACACTTGTAATAACAAGTGGATTGGGGTTGAAGCTAACCCCACAAGAACTTGGCTCCTAAATCAGAATATGCAGGACACACAAACAGAAAATGATGTTCATCTTCCTTTGCTGAACTTGCAAAATGGACAAGATTTCTTCTGGGGAAGATTGCTAAAGCGATGTACATTTGCATTAATAGGGAGAACATTAAATCTAGCTTGTGAGATGGCAACTCTAAAACAGTAGGTATCCATGTCAGACACGTACTTTTCTTTTTCAAAAATGATTTTAAAAGATCTGTAATTGTCATATCTGTCACGGTCTCTTATAGTGCCAGACCATTCTTGTATGTATAGATCAACCATTCTCTGCTTAAATAGTCTTAGAAACACTTTGACCTGACCAACACCCTGCTGCAACCAAACAAAGCTTTTTTAATGGGCTTTGCAATCTAGGTTTTGATGATAGTTACACATTTATAGCATCTTCTGGTTCAAGTACAGTCGACTATTTTATTGCCTCTTTGGACCTAATAACATCTGTTCAAATACTTTCTCTGGTTGTGGAAAGTTTAACAGAATCTGACCACCTTCCGGTTTCTTTGAAGATTGAAGTTGTTAACAATATTTCAGAAAATGCATGCGATCATACCTCTAAAAGTAAGGTATCTTATGACAAACTTGTATGGAATGAGGAAACGAAAGATGAATTTCTTAAGGCTTTAAACACTGTTGATATACAGAATAGATTTTCAATAGCCACAAGTATGATAGAAAACAACTTAGAAGAGGCTTTAGACATATTTGTTGAAAGTGTGAAAGAGGCTAGTGTATGCATGTTGAAAAGGATGTCTCGGCATAAAAATAAAATTAAAAAGAGTGAATGGTTTGA
>CM054142.1:67912545-67915045 GCA_028751875.1 Rapana venosa | reverse complement strand
TTGTTTTTCTTGTGTGTGTGTGTGCGTACGTGTGTGTGTGGGGTGTGTGTGTGTGTGCGTGTGTGTGTGTGTATGAGGTGTGTGTGTGTATGAGTGTGTGTGTATGAGTGTGTGTAGGGGTGTGTGAGTGTGTGTGTAGGGGTGTGTGTGACAGTGTGTTTGTGGTTTTCAGGGATGTTTTTTGTGTGCGCTTTTTCTTCTTTTCTTTTTAAAATTTTTTGCTGACTCTATGCCTTTACAACCCATATGCATGAGATTGTAAACCTAGTCACGTGTGCAACACACATGTGCAGTATCGTGCGTATTTTATGAACACAAATAAATCCATCCCTTTTTTCTTCATGAGGCAGTCGCCCGCTGATTCTAGCAAATTAATTGTACAGATGGCACAAACCAGCCCAGCCTTCAGTCTGCATGCTAATGGTGATGAGAGTGAAGAGAGCGAACGCTGGGACAGCATAATAACACCAGATGAAAAATGGCTTTTGGGGAGGGGACTGTAGTGACATTATTTATGGATGGAATTTTTCCTGTTTTCTGAGTCATGCTGCTACTTTCTCGAAAATGTTGATACTGCTTTTTTGTGTCAAGTTTATATATTAATGCTGTGTTTTCTGTTGAGAGATTAATATGTTTATTAAGTGTTTTTCTTCGTCGTCGAACGCTCTGACAGCAACTATTGTTGTCTGTCTTATGGGCGAAAACTGCCGTTAAGCGCCTGACAAGTCAGGCCCAGCGCATTCGACTTCGGTTTGTAATGTGTTTTTCTGAGGAGAGCATTCCAGTTTGGCTCAGGTCTCAATTTTGAGCATTGGTGTTATTGGCAAGATATTCCGTGTGGGTGTATGGGTGTGTGTGTGTGTGTCAAGTCAAGTCAAGTCAAATTTTTATTTCCAGATGGTACATTGAATAAGCAATGCATTTGCTTTTTTTCATCAAGCCATCTACCTAAGAACAAATGTTGTTGTGTGTGTGTGTGTGTGTGTGTGTGTGTGTGTGTGTGTGTGTGTGTGTGTGTGTGTGTGTGTGTGTGTGTGTGGTGTGTGTGTGTGTGTGGTTTATTTTTTTTATACTTGCTTCAGTATGCTCCTTAAGATAAAATTAGCACATCATTAGTCAAAAATACATATATCGGGTATTTTTTTTTCGTGTATGTACATCTTGACATCAATTTTTATCATGACAAAGCTCTTTTTTATTCTTGAACAGAGAATATAATTATCAAAATTAGACAATTCTAACGGATTTCGTTTTCTCTCTTTTTAATGATAACTTTGTCTTCTTTTGACATATTGGAAAGACCTTCTTGAACAGATGCCTCAGGCTCAGAGATTTGACCCCCCCCCTCAGTCGCTGTCAGAACACAAGTATAATGTTCTAACCACTAAGCCCCCACCCGAAATGTTACAGGTGGCAGAGCTGATTTTCCCATCCACTCTACCCTACATCGGCAAAAGACAAATCCAATAAACAGGCGCTTCACCAACACCTCAATGCGCTAAAAATGTTTTGGGAAGCATGCTTGGCAATTTTGCATCATAAGGTAAAGGTGTCCCATAGCCTTGTGGTCGTAGGGGAGCGAGGCATCAGTGACCTCAACTTCTCTAGGGACCAGCATATCAAGGGCGATGCCCATCTCCTCTCCCTCGCTGCTTTACCTTCCCTGACCCCTAAAGAGGGCAGATACCCATTTACAGCTGGGTGAACTGGGGAAACTGTACTGAAGCCAAGGCGCGCAAACGGTCACACATCCAAGTGGTAACCACGCTCGACGCTGCTTAACTTAGCTGGGAGAAAGCGAGTGCTCTGACCACTGAGCTGTCCCGTCCCCTTGTATCATCTATAACAGAAAGTTGGGTGAGTTATTGACATGTATACAACATACACAAGATGCTGCTTTACGCGCGTTTCCATACAAGACTTCGGTTTACAGTCTCGTCTGAAAGATTTCCTGGGCACCGGAGTCAAAATTAAGGATAACTTCAGGAATAAAAGTCTGTTTAGTTGAATGGGATGATAATGAGAAAAAAATTATTCTTCTTTTAAAGCGCAAAAATGTTGTATTAGCAGCTAACATTGTACAGCAGCGACATGTGATCTGACCCTCTTTTTGCTCAATATTTTTTTTTCCTTTTCGGGGCATTCCATCTGTAACGAGCCAATCGATCCTCCAAGCGGTTTAGTTGTGCTAAAATGCAGAACATTGCTAAACAATTTACATAGAGCTGTCATTTAGGATGTCTTTAGCTGGAAACGTGTTCTTAACGGGGGAAGAAGAAGGAGGGGGTTATAGAAAGGACCAGAACTGCAAAAAGTTGTTTGTGTGGTGTGCTGACTGTCTCTTTTTGAAATGTTTCTTCAACGTAACTTTTCATTTAATGCCAGTTGTTGCCTTAGGGACACTGTGATTCTTGGCCTTAACGTTGGTTGTTGTTGCTGTTAGTGGTGGTGGCTTTTTTCGTGTTTCTGAACGAGTTTTGTCTTATATTTCAAGATAATT
>CM054142.1:67887545-67907545 GCA_028751875.1 Rapana venosa | reverse complement strand
CACACACACACACACACACACACACACACACTCACACACACACACACACACACACACACACACACAACACACACACACACACACACACACACACACTCAAGGCCCTACAGGTATGCAATGACAATACATATACCATGTGTGTGTGTCTGTATGTGTGTGTGTGTGTGAATGTGTGTGTGTGAAGTGTATGAGAATGTGTGTGTGAAGTGTGTGTGAAAGTGTGTGTGTGTGTGTGAATGTCTCTGAGTGTGTGTGTGTGTGGAAGTGTGTATGTGAATGTGTGTGAAGTGTGTCTGTGTGCGTGTGTGTGTGTGTGTGTGTGTGAAGTGTGTGTCTGTGTGTGTGAAGTGTGTCTGTGTGTGTATGTGTGTGTACAGAGAGGTTGACTGACGTCAGGATGATCTGCAGAAGAAAGCCTGAGTGAGTTAAGTCTTTGTGTCTTGGAAAACAAACTTACCCTTGACAATCCATTTGCACAGTGACCTGCATTGCGACTGTGTGACCTGCTAAAACAAAATAAATACAATATTGTCCTCTTTAGTTTTTGTAGCTGATGACGATGCTGTTTTCTTCTTCTTGTTGTTTTTCTTGTGATTTTAATACACTTTTTTTTCTTGTGTTTTTCTTGTGTTTCCCGTTTTTCTTGATCTTGTTCTTGTTTTTGTCGCTCTTGTTCTTGTTCTAGTTCTTGCTCTCTCTCTCTCTCTCTCTCTCTCTCTCTCTCTCTCTCTCTCTCTCTCTCTCTCTCTCTCTCTCTCTCTCTCTCTCTCTTTCTCTTTCTCTCTTTCTCTCTCTCTCTTTCTCTCTTTCTCTCTCTCTCATGTCTTCTTGAGGATACTGTATAAATCGCCAGTGTGTGTGTGTGTGCGTGCGCGCGCACACACGCGTGTGTGTATATGTGCGCGCACTTACACGCACGCATGTGTATGTGCTTCCGCATACGCGAGTACATGCGCGTGTTATATTTATTTGCACACGTGTATGTTAGATTAAGAATTGAAATATGTTCTTCTCACGTCCTATATAATAATAACTTCTGGAATTTTCATGCTCAAATTTGATTTTCATTGAAAGATGATTATGCAAACGTTTTTCTTTTTTCGTTCCTGTTACGATGCTGTAAGTCATTGCAGATGATGCGGAATAAAGCAAATCATTGACAGTTCTTCTTTTGTGTCGGGGTCTGATTGACTAACACTATTCTCTGTATGTCTGTCTGTCTGTCTCTGTGTCTGCCTCTGTCAGTCTGTCTGTCTCTTTCTCTCTATCCCGATCTCTGTCTGTCTGTCTGTCTCTCTTTCTGTCTCTCTGTCTGTCTCTATCACTGTCTGTCTCTGTCTCTTTCTGTTTCGATCTCTTTCTCTCTGTCTGTCTGTCTGTCTGTCTGTCTGTCTCTCTCTCTCGCTCTCTCTTCTCTCTCTCTCTCTCTCTCTCACACACACACACACACACACACACACACTCACACACACACACACACTCGTCTAATATCACTTAGAGTGAACAGACGTTAAATTGAAGACAAAACAACAACAACAACAACAACACACACACACACACACACACACACACACACACACACACACACACACACACTGATTATTACAAACAACAACCAAGCCTACATGAATGCTCATTCATTTTCTTCAAAATCAGTTAAGTGAGAATGAATGAATGAATGAATGAATGGACATTTTCATGCAGGGAAAAGAACAAGCACAATGGTGGCTTTTTCATCCATCCCTCAGTCCACATAGTAATACACTATTCATAAGATATATGTGTGTGTGGTACGGTTTTCTAAAAACAGAGACGCTGCCAGTCTTATGAAGGTTACACTTAAATATTTCATTCCATATTGAACCACCCACATATGTGAGACTGGATCTAAATAGGTCAATTATCGGAAGTGGCGCCATGATCTTATGGACATGGCGATTGACATTCATAACAAATCTAATTTGAAGCAAAGGGGAAGCTAAACCAGACATGATTTTAAACATAAACACGGCCACATTTTGCTTAAGCTTGGACCTTAATGGAAGAATATCAAGTGTTCTATAGTCAGAGACAGTTAATGACGAAGATTTTTAAAGGACAAGCTTTAAAGCTCGTCTATGCACACTGAACAATGGCTTCAGAATATTTGCTTTTGCCCAGTCCCAAATCGTTGAATCATAACTCATAATGATGGAATATGATGTATGCATTGAAAAATCTTTTCCTAGCGTTTAGGTCGCAAAATGTTTTATTTGATATAACTGATGTACACATTTTGATATTTTGTGTGCATAGTACGGACATATGGTACATCCAAGAAAGATTATTGTCAATTGTAATACCAAAAAGTTTATGATAATCTACTTCATCAATTTTGTTGCTATAGATGTAGATTGCAGTAAAATTGTTTGGAAGATTTTGGCGTTTTTGTCGAGTTGTTATAATTAAGTGCTTAATTTTTGGGGGGGATAAAGACTCGTGTGATTTAGCTCTGACCACCTAAGCAAGTGATGAATATTTTGTTTTTTGCAAAGCAGATGTAATTTCGTTCAATTGAGAATGACAGGTATGAATAGTTGTATCATCTGCAAATAACTCGCATTGTGTGTTTAGAGATAAGGGTAAGTCATTTATGTATACATAAAACAGAACTGGTCCTAAATCAGATCCCTGAGGGACGCCATAGTTATTGGACAGTACTGCAACTATGTTGCCCTTTTCTGAAACGAATTGTTTTCTCTCAGAGAGAAATGATAGCATGAGATTGACATGTATTGTCTGAAAGACCATGCATTTTCAGTTTCTTTTAGAAACAGAGTGTGGTCAATCACATCAAACGCCTTAGCAAAGTCTACTATAATAATCACTTCCATGATTTTATTATTATTAATATTAATAAGCCACTGATCGACTTAAGCTTGTTAAAGCAAATTGACAAGAGAGAAGAGAGAGAGAGGAGAGAGAGAGAGAGAGAGAGGAGAGGAGAGGAGAGAGAGAGAGAGGAGGAGAGAGGAGAGAGAGAGAGAGAGAGAGAGATCTTCAGCCTTCAGAGGTGATGATGCATGATGCACGTGAAAAATAAGTTTCGTTCACCCACAGAGGGCGCTAAGGTAGCGCACTCGTCTGTTCCGTTAGGCTAGGCTAGGCTAACGGTCACTCATTCAAAGTCGCTGCCGCAACAGAACAAGACGCATTGACTGTTGCCGCTCCCTACAGTTGTAAAGGTGAGACTTCAGGTAAGCTTTTATCGGGTTTTGACGATTTTATTTTGTTTGTCATCATCATTTCTACATTTTCAGAATTGAAACTTATGGAAAAGCAAGAGGACTGTGAGATTTTTTTCCTTTTCAGTACGGGTTTCAAAGTGAAGTAGCTTTAGTTCACGTTTCCAGGTGCCCCTTCACCCCTGTAACCAGATTGTTAACCAGACTTTAGCCCCTTTAGGAATTATCGTGACATTGAAACGAATTCTTCGCGAGTTCCATGTCATAACCACTAAAGTATTAGCTACCTTGTCCTTTTCTTGAGGACTTTTTAAATACACAAAAAAATTACAGCCTCCGTCCCCCCCCCCCCCCCCCTCACCTTTTAGCCAAACAGAAAAAACAGAAATAGAGTTTTTCATAGATTTCAGCTGGTGCACAGTTGTATGACCATTTTCCTGTTCAGTTTACAGTTAACTATTTTATCTTTCTTCTGCTCAATGACCAAGTGCGAGGCTTTGTGTCATCTCCCCTCTTTTCCCAGCTAGTAAGTGTCCAGAATAAAGATAGGCTAGATATCTTTTCGTTCCTGGGCTAAAGCTTCCCGGTTCACCAGTTGGGGGATTTTTGCTATGCGACCGTTCTTCCCCCGCCATCAAGATAGCTGCATTCCGACCTCAAGGATACAGTTGAGAATTAAACCTATAATTTTGCCAGGACAGTCAGGATGTACCTCCCTGCTCTTTCCGATTTTCACCTCTCGTGGGTTCTTTAGAAGTGGGCAAGTTTGTAAGCACACGGGTCTGACTGGTTAAGTCACCTACTTTCATTTTCCCCTTGTTCCTATGTTAGCACTCTGAGGTTCACCAGTGGTGAGATTTTGCGTATGCGACCGTTTTTCGTTCACCATGAAGGTAGCCACATTTTCTTCGGGGATGTGTACTGGGTATTTTCGTGTTCCCGAAGCCCGCTGAATGCTGACATGGGGATCCAGCTTTATTCAGAGATGGTTGTAAACTTTACCTTGGAGTTTTTAACAAGTGTCACTAGTTTTGGTGGTCACTTTTTGTTTGCTTGGTAACTTTTCAAAGTGCGGAACAATACCCTCAACTTGGTAGTTGCAGTCTCTATGTTGGAAATGAACTTAAGATATTTTACAAGTTTTTCAAAGACCTGTTTTAGTCCTAGTTTACTTGAAACACGCAAACCAATTCCATGATAAATAATATATCATACAGCATACATATTTGAAAGCTTGCATGTTAGGCCTAAACGTGATGCAAGGGAAACCGCCTCTCAGCACTCACAAATATGTAATGTATACACACAGCAAGTTTTTTTGGGTTTTTTTATATTTTTATATCGAGGATAATGGAATAAGCACTTACGTGCTTTTTTACATCCAGTTCCCGTGTATATGCGGATTTGTGAATTCTGTCATCTGTTCCCACCGGCACACAATGGCCTATCTTACGAAAAGCGGAACAGGATTTAACGTGTGCGCAAGATGTTCTGCGTGCGTTCGCACACGGGGCCTCGGTTTATGGTCTCATCCGAAGGACTTTTGGGGAGAGTGGAGTCTGCACTGATAACTCCAGAGGAAAATATCCCCTTGAACGGGAATCGAACCCGGGTCGTCAGATTGCGAACGCAATGTTCTGACCACTAGGCTATCCCGTCCACGGTGGCAGTCAGTGTTTGTATGAAGAAATACTGTCCATTGAAAAAACAAATGACCTAGTTGATGGATTTTTTTTTACTTGGGAAAGCTAAGGAATTGTGGGGTAGGAGCCTGTAGAATTTATTTTTTTAAATTCGAGCTGGTTTCTGAGGCAGGTCTGTGTGTGTGCTGAACAGATTGTGGCCAGCAGCCCTGAACCTCCTGATCAGAGAACTCCAGATGACGTGCATCATCAGTACAGGAGTACAGTGCCAGTGAAATGCTTTTGGGATCGCATAAACTTTTGTTCAGTAGGCTTCTGTTTCCAAGAAGGTTTGAGCTCTGTGTCAAGCCGGTTCTGTGATGGCCTTTTACTGATGGTTACGAGATAAAAGCGTATGTTCGTTCTTGGTGTGAGGATATTCTACAGTCCCAGCGCTTAGTTTTCAAGCTGGTTTCCTGTTAGCAGGTTTCTGTATTGAATAGGGTTCGAGCTCTGTGTCAAGCCAGTCGTTTGGATGGTCTCTTGCTACGAGTTCTGAGATATAAACATATGTCCATTCGTCTTTGGGTAGAGGGTATTCTACAGTCCCAATGTTCAGTTTTCCAGTTAGTAGGTCTCTTTATTGAATAGGGTTTGAACTTCGTGTCAAATGTCAAGCCAGTGCTTTGGGTGGTCTCTTACTTATTCTGACATTTAAACATATGCTCATTCCTCTTTGGGGTGAGGATATTCTACAGTCCCAGTGCGGTTTTTAATACTGTTTCCAGTTAGTAGGCTTTACTGAATAAGGTTCAAGGTCTGTCAAGTCAGTGTTTTGGGTGGTCTCTTACTAAAAGTTCTGTGATATAAACGAAAGCTCATTCCTCTTTGGGGTAAGGATATTCTACTGTCCCAGTGCTCAGTTTTCAGTGTGGTTTCCAGAGGCTTCAGGGTCGAGCAAAGCTGACAGTGTGTCAAGTTTGGTTAGGGAGGGGGATCAGGATTTTGAAAATGGTTACGACCATTTCATTATCGCAAAAATGGGGAGAAATTTATGACATGATTCGCCACAACTGAATCATTGAAGGGGAAAGCTGATAAGAGCATCAGTCAATTGTGGAAAGTTACAGCTGAATGTGTAGTTGACTACATGAAGTAGAGATGCAGACCAGCCATTGCCTCAGGGATGTCTTCAGAAAGTAGCTGAGAACACATCAGTCCTAGTACCTTCAGTAGGAAGTAATGATGTCACTGTTTTATGCTGTTCTGGTCAAATTGGTTGTTCATCTGTGGGGAAAGCTTCATGGCTGTAGTGTAGGACCTGTCCGTTGCCTGGAGATCACTGGACACCAACTTCCTGACTGCTCTGACATCCATCGTTAGAAAAACTAAAGTAACTAAGCAGCTTAAAGAAGTAAACTAAACTAAACTGAATAGACGAAAACCTAAACTGACTGAGATTTACAGCGTGTAAAGTTAGGGAAAAAATAGAAGGGGTCTTTAGAATAGAAAAACATGGGGATTCAAAATGACATAAAATCAATATACCAATTAAAATTAAAAACTAAATAGGAAAATAAAACCTAAAAATCCCCCAAAACTAAAACAGAATAGACTTATTAGTCCTCCCACCCACCCTTAAAAAGCAAAACAAAGCCAAAAACCCCCTTTACCTTCCCCTTAGATACAAAGACCCCGAAACAATAATTTTAAAAATTACGTAGGAAGGGATGAAAAAGGAGCAGTCTCGGTGACAGGGATCCTGGTGTTCTGGAAAGAACACCGTCTTAGAAGGCACTGACAATGCTGGGTAGAACTAGTTCCTTCCACAGTGAAGTTTCCACTGACTCTGGCTCATTCATGGCGGTTCATTTGGTCCAAGACGAGGGAACCTCATGGTGTGTGACTTGTGATGTGCGAGTAACCATCAAGCATCTGCTTCTGGATTGCCGAGATGTTCAGGATATTAGGCATTTTACCTCAGGCATTTTCTGGTAGATAGGAGTACAGGTGAACTACTTTGTAAATTGAACGAGGTTGGTTTTAAGAAATGTCGATTTTGTGGATCTCCCTCAACGTGGTGACTTTTCTGGGCATTGAGATGAGAAACAACAGTTTTAAACCCTGTTTTAGTTGGTACATAGTTGCACAGGTTTAATCTTAGAGCAGTTATGAGGGTTTCATCCCCAATATGCTTCTGCGGTTGGCGGGGTTATAGTCAAGATTCGATTGTGCTTAAAGTTTGGTCAGGTGGTGTGGAGGTGGCTTGTCAGTCTGATCCGGGCCTGGTGGGTAGCTCGCTTCTCAGAGGAGGTCCAGTGATGCTCTTACTCTCTCACACTTCTCCAGGCGTTTTCCAAACTGCTTTTGGTTCTTCTTTATAATCCCTTAGGCTGTGGCGTTCCCAGCATTAGGGTGAAGTAGTCATGATGATCACAAGGCAGTTCTGTGGGAGCTGTTTCTCTTGTACTGTCCACTTCCGACACCTTTCCTTCCGTTTTCAACGTTATCAAGACCTAACTGACCTGACCTGGACACGGCAGTGCTGCTCCCAAACGCTGAAGATGAGGGACCAGCCTGGAGAACACTGGACGCAGCCTGGAGAACACTGGACCAGCCTGCAGAACACTGGACCAGCCTGCAGAACACTGGAGAACACTGGACCAGCCTGCAGAACACTGGACCAGCCTGGAGAACACTGGACCAGCCTGGAGAACACTGGAGAACACTGGACCAGCCTGCAGAACACTGGACCAGCCTGCAGAACACTGGACCAGCCTGCAGAACACTGGACCAGCCTGGAGAACACGGAGAACACTGGACCAGCCTGGAGACCACTGGACCAGCCTGGAGAACACGGAGAACACTGGACTAGCCTGCAGAACACTGGACCAGCCTGGAGAACACTGGACCAGCCTGCAGAACACTGGCCACAAGCATGCCCGGCATCTTCACTGACCAGTGACGTCAGTGGACTGCTGACAGGAACCCTGACAGTCACAGTGAAGTCTTCGTTGGTCCCGCTACATGTCACACAGCAGGTGAGAACCATGATCCTGTGATCTGTGTCTATTGCAGAGTGTGTTTGTGTTATGCATTTGTCTTCATGTATGGCGTCTTGTCCGCTTGACTGTTTAGTCTGTCTGTCCATGTATGTTTGTTCATTTGTTTTTTTGTGTCGGGTTGTTTGTCCTTGTGTGTATGTCTGTGTTTGGTTTTTCTTCATTGTGTACATGTCTGGTTTTTATCTGTATTTGTCTGTACTTATATGTGTCTGCATTTTTCTGTTTTTCTGTCCGTGTTGTATGTCTGTGTCAGCATTTTTCCCCCTTTATGTGTGTATGCCTTTCTGTTTTTGGCTTACTTGTGTATTATGTCAGTTTGCTTTTTGTCTATACTCGTGTATAATTATGTCTGTGTTTTTTTGTTTTTGTATCTGTACATGTGTATAATTATGTCTGTTTGATTTTTGTCTGTACTTGTGTAGTGTATATGTATTATTTAGTTTCTGTATGTCCTTATGTGTATGTCTTTTGGTCTTGGTATTTCCTCAGAGACCACATCACTGAAGTGAAAACCAGCATTAAAAACGTCATCGGACCATATGAAGAGCTGGTGACTTGAATGGAAAAAAAACCCAAACTGAAGTGGTACGAGCACGTCACACAAACATCTGGACCGGCCAAGACTGTCCTACACTACAGGGAACAGTACAAGGAGGGAGACGAAGAGGCAGACAGAGAAAACGATGGGAAGACAACATCAGAGAGTGGACTGGCCTTGAGTGGAACGATTTGCTACGGAAAGCAGAGGACCGCGGGGAGTGGAGGAAGCTGGTTGCAAAATCTTCATTGGTGCCCCCACGGTCCAAGGGGATAGGTGAGAGAGGTGAGATGTGTATGTCTGTCTGCTTGTTGCCTTTCTCTGTCCTTGTGTACATGTCTGTTTTGTTTTTCTGTTTTTTGTCTGTCCAGGTGTATATATGTCTGTTTGCTTCTTGTTTTTCAGTCCATACGTGTATCTGTGCTAGCTTTCTGTGTTTGTCTGTACTTGTGAATATGTCTTTCTCTTTTTGTCTTAAGCTTTTCTAAGGGCATGTGTTGGGTGCGGGGGTATTTTGGTTTGCTGGTTTTTTAAAAATTTGTTGGGAGGGGGTGGAGTGGGGGGGGGGGGGACTGCTTTTGTGTCTCGGTTTGAGTTCTGAAGTTCACCAATGTTGATTATTGCCAGTGATGTGACCGTTTTCTCCCTATCACTTTTCATTGGGCTGTGCAGACAGATGTTGTAAACCCTGTTTTATTATTTTATTACATTACTATTCAGAACCATGTTTTAAATATAATCAATATAATCAGACATAGCAAAAACGTAGTTCATACATATATTTAAGCCGACTTCTCAGAGAAAAAATTATAATTTTGAAAGGATGAATTCTTAATGTAGGTTTTGCAGAATCCCTTTGGTTTTATTTATTTATTTATTCTTTTATATCGATGATAATGGAATAAGCACTCATGTGCTTTTTTACATCCAGTCCCCGTGTGTATGCGGTTTTATAAATTTTGTCTGTTTCCACCGGCACACAATGGCCTACTCTTCCGAAAAGCGGAACAGGATTTAACGTGTGCGCAAGATGTTCTGCATTCGTTCGAACACGGGGCCTCGGTTTATAGTCTCATCCGAAGGGTTTTGGTTTGTAATAAACTTCACACTAACAAAAAATACATTTCAGTAAATTGGGTACCATCCCGAGTGAAAATATTAATAAAGTTTATCATAAAAGTATTGAATTCACATTATCTTAAATATTATGAATGCGCCTCGGTTTTTTTAAGTTTGAAATTTAAATACACTTGATGAATAAAAAAAACCACACACCACTGTATGGATGCAGACGGTTTGTTAAAAAAATGGAAAAAAATCTTTAAAAATATGACATTTCTATGACGAAAATCTCAACGATTTAGGTGCTTCACCAAATAGGAAACAAAAGCATGAGAAATTGGAATATATTGTTAAAAATACATTTAGTGGCTCAAAAATAAGTATGTTGTACATGAGTGAGGGACAAGATTTGAAATAACTATAAGATCTAGAATACATATCAACGCATTGAATTGTTTTTGAATTTTCAGATTTTGTCACTGCGGAACACCACTGCATCAAGAAGACATCCAGTGTCAATACTACTGCATCAAGAAGACATCCAACGTGCAACACTACTGCATCAAGAAGACATCCAACGTGCAATACTACTGCATCAAGAAGACATCCAGTGTCAATACTACTGCATCAAGAAGACATCCAACGTGCAACACTACTGCATCAAGAAGACATCCAACGTGCAATACTACTGCATCAAGAAGACATCCACTGTCAAGACTACTGCATCAAGAAGACATCCAGTGTACAAGACTACTGCATCAAGAAGACATCCAGTGTACAAGACTACTGCATCAAGAAAACATCCAGTGTCAAGACTACTGCATCAAGAAAACATCCAGTGTCAAGACTACTGCATCAAGAAAACATCCAGTGTCAAGACTACTGAAATTCAGTGGCAAGACTACTGCATCAAGAAGACATCCAGTGTCAAGACTACTGCATCAAGAAGACATCCAGTGTCAAGACTACTGCATCAAGAAAACATCCAGTGTGCAACACTACTGCATCAAGAAAACATCCAGTGTCAAGACTACTGCATCAAGAAAACATCCCAGTGTCAAGACTACCGCATCAAGAAGACATCCAGTGTCAAGACTACTGCATCAAGAAGACATCCAGTGTCAAGACTACTGCATCAAGAAAACATCCAGTGTCAAGACTACTGCATCAAGAAAACATCCAGTGTGCAACACTACTGCATCAAGAAAACATCCAGTGTGCAACACTACTGCATCAAGAAAACATCCAGTGTGCAACACTACTGCATCAAGAAAACATCCAGTGGCAACACTACTGCATCAAGAAGACATCCAGTGTCAATACTACTGCATCAAGAAAACATCCAGTGTGCAACACTACTGCATCATGAAGACATCCAGTGTCAAGACTACTGCATCAAGAAGACATCCAGTGTACAAGACTACTGCATCAAGAAGACATCCAGTGTCAAGACTACTGCATCAAGAAGACATCCAGTGTCAAGACTACCGCATCAAGAAAACTAGTGTGCAATACTACTGCATCAAGAAAACATCCAGCGTGCAACACTACTGCATCAAGAAGACATCCAGTGTCAATACTACTGCATCAAGAAAACATCCAGCGTGCAACACTACTGCATCAAGAAGACATCCAGTGTCAATACTACCGCATCAAGAAAACATCCAGCGTGCAACACTACTGCATCAAGAAGACATCCAGTGTCAATACTACTGCATCAAGAAAACATCCAGTGTCAATACTACTGCATCAAGAAAACATCCAGTGTACAAGACTACTGCATCAAGAAAACATCCAGTGTCGAGACTACTGCATCAAGAAGACATCCAGTGTCAGAAGACTACTGCACCAAGAAGACATCCAGTGTCAAGACTACTGCATCAAGAAAACATCCGGTGTCAAGACGACTGCATCAAGAAAACATCCAGTCAACGAAAAGACAGCCCCAGCCAGAAGAGAGAGGGAGAGGGAGAGGGAGAGGGAGAGAGAGAGAGAGAGAGAGAGAGAGAGTGGAGGAGGAGGATGCCATCAGTTACAAGGCAGACAGACAGAAATCCTAAAGGAATGGCACGAAACACTAGTGCAATAATGAATCCAGAAAGAAAGAAAATTTTAAAAAATGCCACTCATAATTTCTCTAGTTGAGACATTAAAGTATTCTTGAGTCTTTGAGTCCAGACAAATGGAATCGCACTGTAGTAGACTACAGGCACGAATACACAACTAGAGCACCGATTTTTTCAGATAATGTCATCAGTTGTCATCATTGTCAGACGGCATGCATTTCACACTAGGGCCGTTATTGCTCTTAGACATCAGGCACAAAATTTGATGAAGAATAGTTGGGGTGAGAGAGGGGGGTGGGTGGTTGTTTGCTGTTGTAAACCTATCTGGAAGTTTTCTTTCCAAAAGTTTTGAGATAACGTGTATAAAGTAACACTAAAAAAAAGCTGGCACTTTTTAAGACTTAATGTGATAAAACATAAAACAGTCCCCAGCCCACTACATTTCTGTATAATTATGTCCCTTGGTGCTGGTAAGACTTTTTTTTAAAAAGAACTTCATCAAACAGTTGCTTTAGAAAGTACTCAACCCTGACATAACTTCTATTGAGGTATTTGATACGTTTATAGGAAAAATTTTTTTAGAGTGGTGTCTCTCCACCCCCCCCCCACCCCCCCAAGACTCAATAGTTGCTTGAGAAAAGTATTCTAGTTTTGACATAACTGACACTGAATTAAGGATTGGAAAGAATGTGTTTTAATCATGAATGCTTTTTTCTTTTTTTTGTTGGTGATAAAATTAAGAAAATACTGCTGTGCTAACATGTTACATTGCTTGTAGGGCTCGGTAGCCGTTGTTTGTCGTTTTTTTTTAAAGATTCTTTATGATTAAAACAAACTATTCGTTTTAAGTCATCTCCAATATGCCTTGTGTTACTGGCAAAGGTTTATTTAAAAAGATTTTCCCTATTGAATCAGATATGTTTAAGAAAACCCTTTCCTAGTAGTCTGCCCCTTCATGTTTATATACCTGGCAGTGCTTCGTAATTTATTTCATAAGAAAAACAAATGTACTTTTATTGGAGAATAGGTAAACCTGTCCTGTTATACACGGTTGATGGGCAGCGAAGTGTCAGACACCTCAAAATAGAAAACTGGAAAACAAGGAATTAAATAGCCTTTAATTTTGGTTGAAGTAGAAATATGTGCTAAAAATCGAGCAATTCACAAAACATGTATGTGCTAAAAAAAACCATCCAATGCACAAAACATTACTGTTCAATGTGTGTGTGTGTGTGTCAGAGAGTGTGAAGGGGGCCGTTATTGGGAGGAGACATCAGTTGGAAGGAGAGGGAAAGGAGCGTCTTAGGAGGGAGACAGCTGCACGTTTAGAGCAATGGAGATTGACCAAGAAAGCTGGCTGATATTACATTTTCTTACATGGCATATTTTGCGCTCTTTTTTTCAATGGATGCAACTGATCAAAGATATTAATCGATGCAGCTTGTTAAAATAAAGTCTTAAGCCCGAACATGCTTTGAGATGCAGACTGGAAATGGGTGTGGACACTGAAGTCCATTGCACCGATGTAGCTGTTGATAGGACTGGAGATTGACTCAAAACTCCGATGTTGCGAGCTACCTACCATTGTGTTTATAGCTACACACTATTGCCTATAGCTACGAACCATTGTGTCTACAGCTACATAACCATTTGTCTATGTGCTATTGTGTCCACATGCATTCTAACATTCAGACCAACCAGCTGACAGACAGCCATGTCCCGCTACTAACTGCTAACACTAACCCTAACACTAACCTGGCCCCTAACCCTCGCCCCTAACCCTGGCCCCTCATGTGGACACAAAAAGCAGGTAGACAATAGGTATGTGCTGACATAATGGCTAAAGATTTTCCTTTTGGGTTTGGATTTTCTCTGAGAGTAAATGAATAGTCGCATAGTTTCTTTAGACCAGGCTCTAAAATGGAAAAACAAAACAAGATAAAAGAACAATCATTCGCGAACAGTAAAATAAACTTGAAAAAATTATTATAATCCAAAACTACTACTATTGATGGAAAGATGAAGATATCAGATTCTACTGCTAGGGTTGGTAGGAGGACAGGAACTAGAATTTTAGGGAAAGGATGTTAGGAAAGGGGGGGGGGGGGGGGAAGAGAAGGTGTTAGAATGTTGTGGTGTAATGCTGGGGGTGGGGAAAGGGTGGTGTGATGGATGGGGGGCAGGCAGTCACTCTCTGATTAGGTTTAGAGGAGGGTTGGGGCGAGAGCATTTGACAAAAGTTTATTTAAAAACAAAAGTATAGGATGTTTTAGAGCAGATAAATCATTTTAGAAAATGGATTACAAAAGTAGAGGATGCTTGATTTCGAAAGCAGTATTTCATAGTCACTAGGGGAGGGAACTGGGAGATAGTGAGAATGCATTGCAGAAAAGGGGTGTGTATGTGTGCACGCGTTGTGTAAGGGATTTGTGCTGTAGGCAAATCCATGGAATGGTATAAAAGAGGTATGTAATCACCAGTGTATTGCTGAAAAGCTGCACACCCCTGTTACGTTCAATATGTGTATAGTTTAATTAGAAACGTTTTGGATTATATTTGTCTAGTTTTTTGACAACCCTGAATTAAAAGAAATATTATCCACTTATTTGACAAAATCTGGTATAAGAAAATGTATGCCTTTCATTGTGTAATGTGTACAAGGTTGAAGACATTCTGTATTAAGTGCTGTTGCCTTATTTCCTTCTTGCCTTTTGCTTTGCCATACGTCAGGGACATGCCCATTACCCAGGTCATAGCTCCACCTGCATCTCTCCATGCAGTCTTTATCATCATCACAAATGTACTGTCCCAGCCTTTTCTGTGCTTTGTTTAAAATCTAAAAGGAAGGGGGTGATAGAGATTGGAGGCCCCACAATGTAAATTATTTTAGAAAAAAATGTTTAAAGGACAATAACAGACATGATTGGGGAAAAATAGAGCCCCACGCAAAAAATGTGGTTGTATTGGCAAAACTAAAATGAAAGAATTGACATCAACCAGTGCTCATTGCTGCATGATATCAATTTGAGCTAGTTTTCTGCAATTTAATGTAATTTGGGCATTCTAAAATTCCATTGTGGCAAATGTGAAACAATGTGTTCTAGTAGAACACTGCAGTAAAGACAAGTGGCGCGGGTTGTGGTTTTTGTTTGGCCTTTTTATGTAACTTTTGTGCTAACGTGAAACCTGGGTTGTGTAAAAGTAGAAAATGATTTATTGTGTGTGTGGTTTTCAGTCGTTGCTCGTAAATTTTTTTTTGCAAGCGGTTATATAAAACGCTTGTCTTTATTAATGGGGGCTTTTGCTTTAAAATCACTTTATCCAAATAGACGAATAATGTGCATTTCAGCAAGAAATGCTGATGGACAGCTAGTTTGTTTACAATTCTTTTTATCACGTTTCTCTTCTTGTCCATATCTTTGACATTTTGTATTGACAACATTGAGTAGTTTCCCTTGACTTGATGACCAACACTTGATGTTCCTTTTATTTTGTTTATGTACACATTTTGAAGTACTGAGCGCAAAGTGATGCCTTTAACCTTTTCATTGTCCATTGTCAAATGTGGGTTTAGGTAACTGCTGTGCTGCCCACTATACCTATAGACCATGACTCCAACATAGCCTGACATTGTTGTTGTTAAAGTTGGGATTTCATAGTTTTGCTCATGCAGCAAATCCTGTCTCGGACTGTCTGGCTGTTCCCCAGCTGTAAGGGGCATATGTGTGTGTTGTGTGCTTTCTTTTCCGCCATTGGGTTGCTTGACTTGAATCTTTTAATAAATTTTTGTTAATCATAAACTAAGTGCGACACAATAAAACCTCATATTTCTTCCAAAAACATTGCGCTTTTTGACTGGATTACACAATGCTATTAAATTTACATGTTTAGTAATGATTTTTTTAAATTTCAATGCTACAGAATATATTTCAGACTTAAAGTTTCTTAGCTTTATCTGGGAAGTTTAAAATTTACATGTTCAGTAATATTTTTTAATTTGTTTCAAAGTTTATTTCAGAGGCTTGAAATTTCTCCAGCTTTATCTGGACAGTTGTGTAATTTAGTCCTGAAGGCCACACGTGTTTGTACCTATGAACTTCTTAGACAATGGTTTTGAAGTATAATGTAGACTTGTTTGTTATGCAGTTAATGCCCTTGTCTTTTTGCTGCCCCTTCTTCTGCCTATTTTTCAAAAAAAATAATTCCAGGCTCAAAATTAGTTTATGTGCAGTATGTTAAAACGTATTGCATTTGAAACTGTTTTCTAACTGGTTTCACTTCCATGCAAGGGTGAATTGGAAACCTATTTGCCTGTAGAATTCTAAGCGTTTACTTTTGTGTTGTAAACAGTACTTTGCTTGCCCTATTAATACACATTATCTATAAAAAAAAAAAAAAACCCACCGTGGTCGAGAATCCCAACTGAAAATGTACAAAGGTGTGGATACTCTTAGAACCCAATTTAGACACCTTTATTATGCATGATAACATTGTATTGTATGTCATTTAGAACCCAATTTATATACCTCTATTATGCATGATTGTACTGTATACCATTTAGAGACCAATTCATATACCTTTATGTGATAACATTGTATTGTATGCCATTTAGAGCCCAATGTATATACCTTTATTATGTGATAACATTGCATTGTATACCATTTAGAGCCCAATTCATATATACCTTTATTATGTGATAACATTGCATTGTATGCCATTTAGACCCCAATTCATATACCTCTGTTATGTGATTACATTGCATTGTATGCCATTTAGAACCCAATTCGTATACCTTTATTATGTGATAACATTGGATTGTATGCCATTTAGGACCCAATCCATATACACCTTTATTATGTGATAACATTGGATTGTATGCCATTTAGGACCCAATCCATATACCTTTATTATGTGATAATATTGCATTGTAGGCCACTGTAAATCCAGGCTTGGCCATCTGAATGAGTTGTGACAATGTTCCTTTAGAAGATCAGCAAAGTGTTTCCTGTAACCAGAATTGCTTCCATGTTTGCTGTAACCAGAATTGCTTCCATGTTTGCTGTAACCAGAATTGCTTCCATGTTTGCTGTAACCAGAATTGCTTCCATGTTTGCTGTAACCAGATTTGCTTCCATGTTTCCTGTAAACTCTGTGGTGAGCACACACCACTGGCACTGGACAACCCAGCTGACTTTCTTTCCCGAGAAAAACACAAGCTTGCTACATCTCCTATTTCTTTAAAAAAAAATTCCAAGCTGATGTTTTGCACTTGTTCGTGGGGGTTGTGCTTTCTGGCTGGTAAAAATAGCATGGCTGGCATTAAGGTTTTTGTCACTTCTGTGTTTTAAAAGCCTGTTGGAATGATCACGCCATTGTAGTGTGAGATTTTAAATGATAGTGTGAAATTTCCAAAGCAAACAAGTCGGTGGGTGGGTTGTCATTGTGTCACTGCTGGTCAGAGCATTGGGAAAAGCCTACCTCCCCCTTCAGCCAAAAAAGAGAGGCTGGAGTTAGGGTTGGGTAGCCGGCTCGCAGCGTAAATTAATCAAACATGAAATGGAAGCTTTAGAATGACTTAACATTGTCAAAACTTGGTGAAAAATGCAGTCAAGTGCAAAAAATAATGATAAATGAATAAAACAAAAACTTGGCCAAGGTCTTTGTTCAGAGTTCTATTTTATGACTGTTTTACGAGTGTAGAGTATGTGCACATGTACCCTCGAAATAAAAATTTGTCATTGTCATTTTTCTTACCTCACCCCCCCCCCCCCCCCCCCCCCCCCCTTGTGAAGTCAAGCGTAGGGCGACTGAAGAAGTAACTGTATTTTTCTAATTATATCTGTCATTAATAAGGAACCCTGTTCGGAATAGGAACACAAAACTGGAAAGAACACATGAGCAAAAAATAAACCACATACAAAAGAGATATAAACGGAGAAAAAGAAAAACGCACAAAAAGAGACAAAAAGACCAAAAGTGCCTGTACTAGATGCCAGGAATGAAATAGCAGGCAGTCGAGCGATGCAAGGGAACAAACTCTGAGGACGCAAGCGATCTTTTACATGTGGAATACTCTCCCTAACTACAGGTAACCATCTCTCTGTCTCTCTCTCTGTCTCTCTCTCTCTCTGTCTCTCTCTGTCTCTCTCTCTCTCTCTCTCTCTCTCTCTCTCTCTCTCTCCCTCTCTCTGTCTCTCTCTTGCTCTCTCTGTGTCTGTCTCTCTGTCTCTCTTTCTCTCTCTCTGTCTCTCTTTCTCTCTCTGTCTCTCTCGCTCTCTCTCTCGTTCTCTCTCTGTCTCTCTCTCTCTCTCTCTCTCTCTCTGTCTCTCTCTCTGTCTCTCTCTCTGTCTCTCTCTCTCTCTGTCTCTCTCTCTCTCTCTGTGGTATTGTTGTTATTAAAACTATTAGACGGCGAGATATAGTAATAACAAAAAAAAATCAAAATTTGCCCGTCAGTTCGTCTCGTAGAAAAACGGTCAAATCAAATCAAATCAATCTGTATTCTTTTATTTCGGGGATAACGAATATTCGCCTATGTGTATTTTTTTTTTGTACATCCAGTCCCCATGAAACGGGCAGGGAGTGAAGTTGGGCTAAACACAGATTAGTGACTATCTTCTAATCAGCTGCAAGATTTGTAACACGTTATGTTTAACGGCACATGCAGAAAAAAAGAAAACCTTTATTTTATATATTTTAATTTAATTATTTGTATTTCATTCTTTTTATTTCGAGGATAATGGAAAAAAATTGCTCACGTGCCTTTTCCACCCAGTCCCTGTGTGTATGCAGTTTTGTAAATTTGTCATCCGTTCCTTGACACATGAAGCAATCACAAGCTTGTTTGATAAAGTAAAAGCAAAGCTCCCCCCCCCCCCCTCCCACCACCTCAACAACAAAAATCAAAGCAAAACCAAAACCACAAAAATTCCGATCTTTTCACAATTTCTTTTCGTTTTGTCGCTAGTCTTGTCCTTGTATTACTATCATTATTAGTATTAATATAAATATTATGATCGTTACTCTCAGTTCCTATTTTCATTATTCTTCTTATCACTATTATTCACTATTGTCGATATCATCATCATCATGATCTTCATAATAATAATAATAATAATATTAATGTATGGAATTTATATAGCGCTGAATCTTGTAAAGTAAACAAATCAAAGCGCTTGCATTCAAATCATTCACACGCATGCAACCATCCATAAATATCAAGATAAACAAATATCAAATTTATATACACAACACACTTAGGTGGTGGTGGTGGAGGTGAAGGCAGCTATTGACAAGTAGGAACAGATAACAGGGATAAGATAATAAGATAATCTTCTTCTTCTTCTTCTTCTTCTTCTTCTTCTTCTTCTTCTTCTTCTTCTTCTTCTTCTTCTTCTTCAAATTCTTCTTCTTCTTGGAATCAAATGAGACTTAAGATTCAAGGTTCTTGGATCAACCCTAAATAATAAAAACACAAAATCTCTGAAGTTATTTCCCCCTGCTGCCCGCTCCTGTCAATGCCACCTGTCAATCACTCGCCATCTGTCACTCGCCCAACAATCAACACCTTGACCAACATTCTGACAGACATGGCCCGTCATTGGGAAACTTGTCTTCCAGACAGTCTGCCAATAAATCACGCACGCACGCACGCACACACACACGCGCACACACACACACACGCACACGCACACACACACACACACACGCACACAGCACACACACACACATATGCATGCACGCAAGCAAGCACACACACACACACATACACACACACACACACACATTTTCTATATATTGCTGCTGCTGATACATATATATATTTTTTTTGCTGCCTCATCTTCTGTGAAGTCTCCTGTCCTGCTGTTCCCATGCCGCTCATCTCAATCTCCCCGCCACAGCCACACACCCATATTCGTTATGTCTCATAATAATAATTATTGTTGTTGTTGTTGAACATGTCTTAGCATAAGCACTCTGGGGGTCACTCCGAGTCTGCACACTCTTGTCTCACTCATCACGGAACGGACGGGACGGGATAGCCTAGTGGCCAGAACATTGCTTTTCGCAATCGACAAACCGGGGGTTAAATTTCCCCGTTAAAGGAGAAATTTTCCCTGGATTTAAACATCAGTGCAGACTCCACTCCCCCAAAAGTCTTCCGATGAGACTATAAACCGAGCCCCGTGTGCAAAACGCACGCAGAAAAAATCTTGCGCCACGTTAAATCCTTTCCGCTTTTCGTAAGAGCAGGCCATTGTGGCCGGTGGGAAAAATGAAGAATTTAAAAAACCGCAACCACGGGGACTGAGAAAAAAAGGACATACGTGTTATTCCTTATCCTCGAAAAAAAAAGAATAAAGAATAAATAAAAAAATAAATGATCACCCTAAAAATTACTTTAGCCCTTAAGCATACACGGA
>CM054142.1:67872545-67875045 GCA_028751875.1 Rapana venosa | reverse complement strand
AATGCTGATTCTATAGTCCGATACTTGTTCATGACTGAAGCCGTGAACAGCTTCAACTATAACTCTGTGTGTGTGTGTGTGTGTGTGTGTGTGTGTGTGTGTGTGTGTGTGTGTGTGTGTGTGTGTGTGTGTGTGTGTGTGTGCGCGTGTGTGTGTGTGTGTGTGTGTGTGTGTTTATTTGTGTGCGTATGTGTTTGTGTGTGTATGTGTTTGTGTGTGTAAGTATTTGTGTGTGTGATTGTGCGTCTGTGTGTGTGCTTGTTTGTGTGTGTGCGCGCGTGTGTGTGCGTGTGTGTATGTGTGTATGGGTTTGTGTGTGCATGTATGTATGTGTGTGTGTGTGTGTGTTAGAGATGGAGAGATGGAGAGGGAGGGAGAGAGAGAGAGAGAGAGAGAGAGAGAGAAGGAGAGAGAGAGAGAGAGAAGAGAGAGAGAGAGAGAGAGAGAGAGAGAGAGAGAGAGAGAGAGAGAGAGAGAGACAGGGAGAGAGAGAGATCTTATTCTTTTATTTCGGGGATAATGGAATAAGCACTCATGTGATTTTTTCATCCAGTCCCCGTGTGTATGCACTTTTGTCAATTTTGTCATCCGTTGCCACCGACAGAGAGAGAGAGAGAGAGAGAGAGAGAGAGAGAGAGAGAGAGAGAGAGAGAGAGAGAGAGAGAGAGAGAGAGTCAAAGCAGACAGACAAACAGAGAGAGACAGACAACAGACAGGCAGGCTGAAAATAGCCAGACTGACAAACACAAAAGAAACAAAAACGATAGACAGATAGATAGAGCGATAGAGGAAAGAGAGGCAGAGGCAGATTACAATAATAAGAATAAGGAGATAACATGTCTTGAATACTTATGTCAATGGTAACAAATAAACATCTGTACTTACCCTCAAATCAGAAAAGTTGTTCTGACACTGCAAGTCACCAGTTTCCCCTGTAAGCAGAAACAAAGACATTAACCAAAAAAGAGGTTTTATTGCAAGTTTAAAGCAAACTAAAAAGAGACAGCTATACCTCACCCCCGCCCCAACCCCAACACCACCACCAACAACAACACCACCACCACCACCAACAACAACAACAACTACAACACACCACCAACAACAATAACAAGAACGACAACAAAACACCTGATGGCTCTGCTCTTTAGGTGACACATGCACACACACACACATACACAAACACAAACTCTGTCAATATCACAAAATGGTAAATGGTTTATGTCCCCTCTACTTAGTTGATCTTGTTCCTGCACTAGTAACACAGATAAATCCCTATCATAGAAGAAGGCCTTTTGAACGCAGCTTGCCACGGTGCAGCACAGAATTATATAAAAAATCTTTCATTCCTTCTACTACTTTATTGTGGAACTCTTTACCAGATTGTATTACAAATAGTCATTCTTTAAGTCAGCTCAAACGATATTTATCTGCAAACGATCCCGTTGTACCTTTGTATTTTTATCATGGTGAAAGGAAAGAGCAGATAATTTATTGCATTGTCGACTTCGACTCGGAATAAGTGATTTAAAATATGATATGTTTCATCGCCACATAGCAAACGATCCATCATGTGCCTGTGGTAAAGCGCAAGAGACAGCCGAACACTATTTGCTGTTCTGCCCTAACTTTGATCTAGTACGTGCCTACACAATTGCCTCCCTTCCCCCCGAGTATGTCCATTTTCCAATTCTTTTATCAGGCAGCCCTGAATTCAGTATGAAAACAAACATTTATATTGTTGAAATTGTCCATCAGTTTATATCTGATTGAAAAAGATTTTTGTAGTGTTTCTTGTCGGATGGTAGCCTATTTGAAGTAGTCTTCATTCAGGCTGGAGGTACTTAATTAACTCTTCTTGCTCTCCCCTGATGTATGTGTGATTGTTGAAAAGAAAGCAAGAAACATTTTGTAGTAGAGAATGGAAATTTGTTGCAATGATTACTGACATAGTACACGATTTATTTATATCCTTGGTATTATATTAACTAATAGCAATCTTGGCCTTGTGGATGTTATTTTTCCTAAATTGCTCTCTCTCTGTGTTTTTTCCTATTCCAACTATTTTTGTTTGTTTTTATGTGTGTTTATTCTACAAATTGATATGTTTCTTTGTGTTGTTTTCCTTTTTTCTTACATTAGCAAAGATTGTAATTGATGAAAATGTTTGTTGTTGTTGGTTTACATTTTTCAACTCAGCAGCCGTTATGTTCATGTTAATCTTCATTGTTTAATTGAGCACACCATAAGCTACAAGCTTGTTGTTGCTATGATTCCAAAATTCTGTTTGTTTTCAATGCTTATACTCATTTCTGAATAAAAACTATTTAAACCATACACAAACACACACACACACACACACATATACTACACACACAAAAACACTACACACACACACACACACACACGCACACTACACGCACAAACACACACACACACACTACACTCACAAACACACACACTACAGGCAAACACAAACATATACTACACACAAACAAACACA
>CM054142.1:67862545-67867545 GCA_028751875.1 Rapana venosa | reverse complement strand
TGTGTGTGTGTGTGTGTGTGTGTGTGTGTGTGTGTGTGTGTGTGTGTGTGTGTGTGTGTGTGAGCACGCGCGCGAGTGCGTGTTTATTTATTTATTTATTATTTTATTTTGAGGATAATGGAATAAGCACTCATGTGCTTCTTTTTTTCCATCCAGCCCCCGTTTGTATGCAGTTTTGTAAATTGTGTCATCCGTTCCCACCAGCACACTATGGCATACTCTTCCGAAAAGTGGAACGGGTTTTAACGTGTGCGCAAGATGTTCTGCTTGCGTTCGCACACGCGACCTCGGTTTATAGTCACAAAGGACTTTTTGGGGAGAGTAGAGTCGGGAGTGTGTGTGTGTGTGAGAGAGAGAGAGAGAGAGAGAGAGAGAGAGAGAGAGAGAGAGAGAGAGATAGTGTGTGTGTGTGTGTGTGTGTGTTTGAGAGAGAGAGAGAGTGTGTGTGTGTGAGAGAGAGAGAGAGAGAGAGAGAGAAGAGAGAGAGAGAGAGAGAGAGAGAGAGAGAGAGAGAGAGAGAGAGAGAGAGAGAGTGTGTGTGTGTGTTCGTGCGAGTGTGCATGGTGCATGAGTGTGTCACGTGCGTGCGTGCATGATGCATGCGCTCGCGTCTGTGTGCGTAAGTGTGGGTGGGGGATCCTTTTTTTTTCTTCTTCTTTTATATCCAGGGAGAGGGAAGGGGGTGGGAACCTTGGTGACTTGAGGTGGAGAGGTGTGAATGGTTTGGGGGTGGGGGTGGGGATGGGAAACTGCTTGGGAGGTGAAGTAAAAGGGAACAAGAAACAGAATCAGACAAAGAGACAGAGAGACAGACAGACACAAAGACAGAGACACGAAGGAAAAACACAGACAAAAGGAGAGAGAGAGAGAGAGAGAGAGAGAGAGACAGAGAGAGAGAGTGAGAGAGAGAGAGAGAAAGAGAGACAGAGACAGAGAAAGAGAGAGACAGACATACAGAGACAGACAGAGAGACAGAGAGAGACAGTGAGAAAGAGAGAGACAGACAAAGAGAGAGACAGACAGACAGACAAAGAGAGAGACAGACAGACACAGAGAGACAGACAGACACACACACATGGAGGCAGGGAGAGAGAGAGAAAGTGACAGACAGAGACAGACAGAAAGAGAGAGAGACAGAGAGAGACAGAAAAAAGAGACAGATAGACAGACAGGTAGACACACCTAGACACACACAGAAACACACACACAGAGTAACACACTCAACACTCACACACACACACAAACACACACACACACTCATACTCACACACATACACACACACATACTCTCTCTCACACACGCACACACTCATAATCACACACATATACACACACGTACTCTCTCTCTCTCACACACAAACACACACACATACTCTCTCTCTCTCTCTCCACACACACTCATACTCAAACACATACACACACATACTCTCTCACACACACACACACACACACTCATAATCACACACATACACACACACACACACACACACACACACACACACACACACACACACACACACACACACACACACACACACACACACACACACACACACACAAACACTTTCTCTCTCTCTCACACACACACTCAACTCACACTTACACAAACACACACTCTCTCTCTTTCTCCACACACACACACATACACACACACACACACATTCCCTCTACCCCCCCCCCCCCCCCCACACAACACACACACACACACACACCCACACATTCACAGACAGAAGCTACGCTTTAGATGTAAAAGCTTTAAAAACAAAAACAAAATCAAATCGATGGAGACAAGCACTGGGAAGTGAAGAAATAGAGACAGAAAGAGAGAGAGAGAGAGAGAGAAGGGAGGGAGGACTGCAAGGACAAAGGCAGACGATGCAGAAAGATGCATGGAGTAGGAGCGATGGAGGAGTAGGGGGTGGGGGGTAGGGGTGGGATGGAGTGAAAGGGGGCAAACAAAGGACTTTTTTTTTTTTACAAAGAAAGACGGCGGAAGGAGACGAGGCACTTGGTGACCGAAGTGGAGAGATGTGTGGCGATGTGGACTGGGGGTAGGGGTGGGGGTGGGGATGGGGGGTGGGGGTGGGGGTAGGGGTGGGGGAGGGGTGAAGGGGAACTGCTTGAAGAGGGTGGGGGGTGTTAGAAGTGAAAAGGAAAGTGGTGACAGTGACATTTTTGTGTCGGGGTGGGGGTGGGAATGGGTTTAAAAAAAAAGTTTTTTGTTGTTGCTCTTTTTTGATTTCAGGAAGAGGGAAGGGGGGGTGGGATGGGGTTGAAGAACTTGGTGACAGAGGGGGAGAGGTAGGGATGGTAAGGGTGGGGGTGGGTAGGGTGAGAAAAACTGATGAGGGGGTGGGTGAGGGGGAGGAGGTGGAGAACATGGCATGAGAAGGAGGTGAACTGCTTTCCTGGTTTTCTTTTTCTTTTCCTTCAATCTGTTACATTAAAAAAAAAAAGGATTAGGGGATGTGACAAGGGGCTGAACTGAAGGATGACCTTAGGACTCAGAGTGTAGGGATTAGTCGTTTGTGTCTCTGTTAGTCTGTTCATCTGTGTAATCTTCTGCTCGTGTGTTGGTGTGTCTGTTCGCTTTTGTTTCAGTAAGCGAGAGATCATCTGCGAGGTTTCGATCCCTGTTCATAGGCAGACTTTTCTCTCACCCACTAGACCATGGGTGTTGGTCTGGGTACCAGTCTTTCGCACGATGTTTTGTTTTGTTTAATGTCTATTCACTACATGGTGATTTAGACACACCCGCATTCATACCAAAGTACCTATTATTACACACCGCATCTCTCTCTCTCTCTCTCTCTCTCCCCTACACGCACCCACATCCACACACACATAAGTATATAAATATATACATATATATAAATATATATATATATATATGTATATACATATATAAAATATATATATATAAAATATATAAAATATATATATAATATATATAATATATATATATATATATATATATATATATATATATATATAATATATATATATATATATATATATATATATATATATATATGTAATTACAGTAAAGGTTTTTCGCACGAGACGATCGCCAAGATTCAACGTGAAACACACCTTTCGCGCACGTAAAATAACCCACGGCAACAAGACAATTGCCTCTGAGAATGTTATTTACAATGAGGAAAAAAAAATTCGTAGACGAAGGAAATAAATGGATGGCGTTGTCCTAGTAGTGACGCAATACTGTATATTTTTAGAACGATTATGGCATGTTTTGTGGACGAAAGATGTATTTTAAAAAATGCTATTATATCGAGGATAATGAAATAAGCACTTATGTGCTTTTTTAATCCAGTCGCCGTGTGTGCGATTTTGTAAATTGTATCATCAGTTCTCACCGGCACACAATGGCCTACTCTTACGAAAAGCGGAACAGGATTTAACGTGTGCGCAAGATGTTCTGCGTGCGTTCGCACACGGGGCCTCGGTTTATAGTCTCATCCGAAGGACTATATAGCTAAAAAAAAAAAAAATCAATCTTCAGAGTTAGGAAATGTTTTGTAGCACATTTTTATACACAGCGTATCAAGTACATATCTGCTGAGTAACTGTCTTGACATTTGGGGTGTAGTAGCATTTATGGAAGATTCCGTACCCAGAGATATCTGCCTTGTGGGAGAAAAAGTGAGGTTTTTGGTTACAATTAAATTTGATAAAAAATCAGTTTTGCCCATCACTTTTTTCAATATCGCAACAAAACAACATCTATCTTTGCCCCAAAATATGCATAACAGCTAAGATTTTTTTTCACACCGAGCTCAGTGGTCGGAGCACTCGCTTTCCCTCAGCCAAGTTAAGCAGCGTCGAGCGTGGTTACCAGTTGGATGGGTGACCGTTTGCGCGCCTTGGCTTCAGTACAGTTCCCCCAGTTCACCCAGCTGTAAATGGGTACCTGCCCTCTTTAGGGTCAGGGAAGGTAAAGCAAGGGAGGGAGAGGAGATGGGCGCCGCCCTCAATATGCTGGCCCCTGGAGAAGTGAGGTCTCTGACGCCTCACTCCCCTACGACCTTATAGGTTATGGGCCACCTTTACCTTTACCGTAATACAGAAATACTTGCCCGGACCAGAAGCTGAGTCAGTTATTGGTATAAGCTAAAGTACTGAGGCCTACGTGAAATAAGTTATTAAAATGTTAACGTTGAGAATGCTTTATTTACTTAGGGATTTTTTTTTTAGCTTAGTTTGTTTAATTTTATTTTTTTTAGATTTTATTTGGTCTGTGTGTGTGTGTGCGCGCGCGCGCGCGTGCGTGCGTGCGTTGTATTTATTTTATTTTTTTTATTATTTTATTTTCTTCTTTTATTTCGAGGATAATTGAATAAGCACTCATGTGCTTTTTCATACAGTCCCCGTGTGTATGCAGTTTGTAAATTTTATCATCCGTTCACACAGTGTGAGTGTGTGTGTGAGGGTGTGTGTGTGAATACATTTCTGTGTGCGTGCGTACCCTTCTCCACCACCACCACCACCCATCACCCCCCACCACCCCCCTCCCCTTCGGAATGTTAAAGTGGGGGAACACACAACAACAACAACAAGAACAAGACCAACAACAACAAGACAAACAAGCATACAGACACAAATATTCCACCTCACATTCCTTGGGTATCCATTTTTACTGCTACAGAAGCACCCCTCCCCCCTCAATCTCTCTCTCTCCTCTCTCTCTCATCTCTCTCTCCTCTTCCCTCTTCTTTGTAACATTCCCTCCACCCTCTCCCCCTCACCCCCCTCCTCCCCCACCTCTCCCCCCCCTTCGATTTTAAACTGGACCTCCCACCCACCCTCATCCCCCCCACCTCCCCTATCTCCTCTCTCTCCATCCTCTCTCTTTCTCTCCATCCTCTCTCCCTCCCTCCCTCTCTCTCTCCCTCTCTCTTCTCTCTCCCTCCTCTCTCTCTCTCCCTCTCCTTCTCCTCTCCCTCTCTCCTCTCCTCTCTCCTCTCTCTCCCTCTCTCTCT
>CM054142.1:67842545-67845045 GCA_028751875.1 Rapana venosa | reverse complement strand
AATCATAACAGTTTTCAATAAGAACGGGATGGGTGGGACAGACAGTGAGAAACTAAAAGGTTAACAGATAGAGACAGACAGACAGACAGCTCAGCCACTGAGACTGCCTGCCATATAGCCAGACAGCCAGCCAGCCAGCCAGCCAGACAGCCAGCCAGCCAGCCAGCCAGACAGCCAGCCAGCCAGACAGCCAGATAGCCAGACAGCCAGCCAGCCAGCCAGCCAGCCAGCCAGACAGACAGACAGACAGCCAGCCAGACAGACAGCCAGCCAGCCAGCCAGCCAGACAGCCAGACAGCCAGCCAGCCAGCCAGCCATCCAGCCAGACAGCCAGACAGACAGACAGCCGGACAGACAGCCAGACAGACAGCCAGCCAGACAGCCAGCCAGACAGCCAGCCAGACAGACAGCCATACAGCTAGCCAGCCAGCCAGACAGACCGATATACAGCAAGACAGACAGACAGACAGATAGACAGACAGACAGCCAGCCAGCCAGATAGACAGACAGACAGACAGACAGATAGACAGACAGAAAGACAGATAGACAGACAGACAGACAGATAGACAGACAGACGGATGGATGGACGGATAGACAGTTCAGTGACAAGAGCCAGTGTGAAGACACAAATCGTCTCGAGTAGAAGAGCAACAGGTGTCTGATGACCCGCCCTTCCCATAGACAGAAAACCAGCCAGCCAGCCACGAAAGACACACACAGAGAAGACAAACAGCCAGCATACAAACAGACAGACAAACAAATAGAGAGACAGCAGACAAACAAATAGACAGACAGGCAGCAGACAAATAGACAGACAGCAGACAAACAGACAGAAAAAAGACAGCAGACAAACAGACAGAAAAAAGACAGCAGACAAACAGACAGAAAAAAGACAGCAGACAAACAGCAGACAGACAGACAACAGACAAACAGCAGACAGACAGACAACAGACAAACAGCAGACAGACAGACAACAAACAGACAGCAGACAGACAGATAACAGAAAGACAGATAACAGACAAACAGCAGACAGACAGATAACAGAAAGACAGACAACAGACAAACAGCAGACAGACAGATAACCGACAGACAGAAGACAGACAAACAGCAGACAGACAGATAACCGACAGACAGAAGACAGATAACAGACATACAGCAGACAGACAAACAGCAGACAGACAGATAACAGACAGAAAGCAGACAGATAACAGACAGACAGATAACAGACAAACAGCAGACAGACAGACAACAGACAGACAGCCAGCAGACAGACAACAGACAAACATACAGCAGACAAACAGCCAGTGAGCCACAGACAGACATACAACATACAGACATACAAAGAGACAGACAGACAGCCACAAACAGACAAAGAGACAGACAGACAGCCACAAACACACAGACCAACACACAAACAGACAGACAGACAAACAGACAGACAAACAGACAGACGTCTAGTGACCCGCACTTTTACACGGGGTCAGCCTGGAATGGAGTGATGGTGCCAGAGACACAGACACAGACACAGACACTGCACTACACCAAACTACACTGCATTGCCGGTGTCGGGTCAACGACCTGAGCGAGTGAAGTACCTTGGATGCGAGCCCACCCTGTGCACCCAGTTCCCCTCGTCTGTAGCCAGTCTGAGGTTTCTTTTTTGTTCCCCTGAGAGCCAGACCAGCCTGTCAACTAGGATAGATACATACCGTGCCGCCCG
This sequence comes from Rapana venosa, assembly GCA_028751875.1. Taxonomy (NCBI): domain Eukaryota; kingdom Metazoa; phylum Mollusca; class Gastropoda; order Neogastropoda; family Muricidae; genus Rapana; species Rapana venosa. Next base: position 67,843,325 of record CM054142.1, on the reverse strand, counting down.
AAGAAAACAACAACAACAACAACAACAACAGCAACAACAGCAATAAATAACCTGAATACAAGCAAACAAACAAACAAAAAGCATCCCTCCTCCACACAAAAATGAGCCTACGCATTTCTGGCTATAAAAGATTTCTTACAAGCAAGAAACAGGCAAGGAGATGCAAGACGAGGCAAGGCAAGGCACAGTAATGTTCTTTATTTCGTGAATAATACGCTATTTGTTTTTGTTATTGTTGTTGATGCTGCTGTTGATAGGGATGTGGTGGTTATATTTATGTCCCAGCGGAGATTTTCCATTTGGAGGTTGTTGATAGGCACGTATACGCTTCTCCACATCCAGTTCCACCCCTTATAGCTTATAGCATGTTCCCTCCGCTCTGCTGCAGATACCGTGTGCCTACGAATACCTAGATTCAACCAATCCACCGTTGGCCGCCGCTCTTTCTCTATTTCGGGTCCGTCGACCTGGAATGAGCTCCCTCTCTCTCTTCGCCAGAAACCTAGTTATGACACTTTTAAATCAAGCCTAAAGACATATTTCTTTCAAACCTCAGATTTCCCCCCTCCTGTTTCATATCAAAACTATCCCACCTTCACTAACCCATGTCCTATCATCCTGCTAAAGTATATGACCTGTGTGTGTATGTGTGCTTTTGAAAAAACATTTGACTATTGAAATTTTGTTCCATAGATTTTGGTCTGCAGCGTACCATGTTTGTAATATCTGTTTGTTTAAACTATTGATTGTTTGTCATTGGTTGCATGACTGTGTAAGATT
>CM054142.1:67835045-67837545 GCA_028751875.1 Rapana venosa | reverse complement strand
TTTTGTTTTGTATTTATTGTATTGCATTGTATTCCAATTTTAGTCTCTGCGAGAAATTCGGGCTGCTCTCCCAAGGAAGAGCGGCGTCGCCACAAGAACAGCGCCACCCATTTTTCTTTCTTTTCCTGCCTGCATGTGTATTTGTTCCCCTATAACAGCAACTATTTCTACAATATTTTGGCAAGGACAGATAACTCTTTTGTTGCAGTGGGTTATTTTACCTGCGCTGAATGAGTGTTACACATAGGACCTCAAATCATTGTTTGATCTGACAGACTAGCAGCCATACTATCCCTCACAGTCTTGTGGATGGTGGAAACGTTTCGGGCACAAACGGGGATCGAACCACCACCCACATCGAACCCGGACTTTTCGTTTTCGAGGCAGGTGAGTTACCTCTAGACCACCGATCCACCCACTTTAATGAGGGTGTCTTTTAACTCACTAAAAAAAAAGATTACAATGGATCCATGCCCTGATCTTCATTCGGTTGTTTGTGTGTGTGAGCATTTCGGTTTGTTGTTCTTCTAGATGCCTTTGACTTTATATATGAATATTCGCTATAAGCGGTATTGGTCGTGTGTTTGTGTCCTTGTGTATGTTTGTGCTAAATCTGTCGAGTGCACTTTTCTCAATTCTCTCTCTCCCCTCTCTCTCCTCTCTCCTCTCTCTCTCTCTCTCTACTCTCTCTCTCTCTCTCTATCTCTCCTCCCCCCCTCTCTCTCTCTCTCTCTCTCTCTCTTATTTGTTTCCGTAACACACACACACACACACACATCACACACACACAAAACGACGAAAAAGAGAGGACTAAAACACGGTTTATATAATAATCAAACGGGAGAAAAACATAATGAAGAAACCCCAAATTCCCATTTTATTTCTAGTACAACCCTGTTGAGAGAAAGACATTAAATTTTATAGTAATTCGTGTAAGACATTACTTCTTGGTTCTCTCTCTCTCTCTCTCCTCTCTCTCTCTCTCTCTCTCTCTCTCTCTCTCTCTCTCTCTCTCTCTCTCTCTCTCTCTCTCTCAAACACACACACACACACACACACACACACACACACACACACACACACACACACACACACACACACACACACTTGATGTAGAAAAGCACATGAGTGCTTATTCCATTATCCTCAAAATAAAAGAATAATAAATAAAGAAATGAATAAATAAACACACACGCACGCACACATACCTCTATGTAATAATGTAGTAGTAGTAGTAGTAGTAGTAGTAGCAGTAGTAGTAGTAGTAGTAGTATTAGTCGTCTTATTATTACATGATGTATTATCATATATTATGTTATCATATATTCTCATATAATTATTATATTATCATCTATTATTATATCATATCATATCATATTATGTTATATTATATAGAAAAGAAAACGTCGAATGACAGGGACATGAGCCGTGTGCTACATACAGCCAGTAATGGAACAAGTCTACAACAACAACGACAACAACCACAACCAAACAAAGTCTGCTCTATGTCTGAAGAGCAGAGAGACTGAGCCTGAGACACATATAGAGTCTGCCTTTTGCTGCAAGCCGGATTCATCGACTTACAGATTCGCAGACTTGTCGACAGAATGTTTTCTGTGGAGACTTTTTGTTGTTGTTCTCTCTCTCTCTCTCTCTCTCTCTCTCTGTCTCTGTCTCTCTCTCTCTCTCTATCTCTCTCTCTCTATCTCTCTCTCTCTCTCTGCGTTTCTCTCTCTCTCTGTCTGTGTTTGTCTCACTCTCTCTCGTCTCTCTCTCTCTTTTCTCTTTCTCTCTGTCTCTATGTCTCTCTCTCTCTCTCTCTCTCTCTCTCTCTCTTTCTCTCTCTCTCTCTCTCTTTCTTTCTCTCTGTCTTTCTTTCTCTCTGTCTGTCTGTCTGTCTGTTTCTCTCTCTCTCTCTCTTCTCTCTCTCTATCTCTCTCTCTCTCTCTCTCTCTCTCTCTCTCTCTCTCTCTCTCCGCCATTGTTTGCCGGTGTACAAACTGCATACACACGGGAACTGGATGAAGAAAATCACATGAGTGCTTATTCCATTATCCTGGAAATAAAAGAATAAGATAAGACAAGACCTCTCTCACGCACGGTGAACATCTTGCGCAACACGTTAAAACCCGTTCCGCTTTTCGGAAGAGTAGGCCATTGTGTGCCGGTGGGAACGGATGATAAAATTGACAAAATTGCATACACACACGAGCACTGGATGTTAAACAATCACACGAATGTTTATTCCATTATCTTCGATATAAAAGAATAAAATAAATAAATTAATTAATTAATTAATCCTCGAAATAAAAGAATAAATAAATAAAATAAATCATCAAAATAAAAGAATAAATAAAATAAAATGATAAAATCTCTCTCTGCAGGATTGAGTCCCGAGTCCTTGGTGCCTCTCTCTGTGTCTCTGTCTGTCTCTCTCTGTCTGCCTGTCTGTCTGTCTGTCTGTCTGTCTGTCTGTCTCTCTCTCTCTCTCTCTCTCTCT
>CM054142.1:67822545-67825045 GCA_028751875.1 Rapana venosa | reverse complement strand
AGCACCCATGTGCTTTTTTACATTCAGTCCCCGCCTTTAGAATTTATATATATAAGAGAGAGAGAGAGAGAGAGAGAGAGAGAGAAGAGAGAGAGAGAGAGAGAGAGAGAGAGAGAGAGAGAGAGACAGAGAGAGAGAGAGACAGAGAGAGAGAGAGACAGAGAGAGGGGAGAGAGAGAGAGAGAGAGAGAGAGAGAACTCTGAACTCTGAAATTAATGAATACAGGCCAACAGCCCCTTTCATGGGGGGAAACATAAACATTATGAGAGAGAGAGTGTGTGTGTGTGTGTTGGGGTGGAATTGAACCTAAGACTGTTCGACTTTTTTGTCCACCTGCTGGGAGAGGGAAAGAGGGAGAGAGAGAGGGAGAGAGAGAGAGAGGGAGAGAGAGAGAGGGAGAGAGAGAGAGGGAGAGAGACTAAGAGAGAGAGGGGGGGGGGGAGCGGGAGAGAGAGAAAGAGAGAGAGAGGGGGGGGAGAGAGAGAGGGAGTGAGGGAGAGAGGAGGGGGGGAGAGAGAAGAAGGAAGAGAGAGAGGGAACGAGGGGAGCGCGAGAGAGAAAGAGAGAGAGGGGGGAGAGAGAGGAGAGAGGGGGGGGAAGAGAGAGGGGGAGAGAGGGGGGGAGGAGAGAGAGGGGAGAGGGGGAGAGAGGAAGAGAGAGAGGAAGAGAGAGGGAGAGAGAGGGAGAGAGAGAGACTAAGAAAAGAGAGAGGGGGGAGCGGGAGAGAGAGAAAGAGAGAGGAGAGAGAGAGAGGAGAGATGAGAGAGAGGGGAGAGAGAGAGAGAAGGAGGAGGGTGGGAGAGGGAGCGGGAAAAAAGAGAGAGGGAGAGAGGAGAGAGGTACAGAGACTATTCCTGGATAGCGTTTTTGTGAATGCTACATGTAGCCACCCACTGCCGTGAACCCAGCAGCGGTGTTGGGGGGGTCACAGTGATTGCTCCGCCATGATCTCCCCCCCCCCTCCTCTCCCCTCCTCTTCACTGAGGCATCGAACAGCTCGCTTCGGTGCCCTGGCCTTGTGTTAGGTCAGGCCTCCTTACCCTCTGATTGTACTGTGGTGGTGTTTAGCTCATCTTTTTTTTTTGGTGGTAAAATAAGATTTTGTGCTTAAAATATTATATATTTTTATAATTAAATATTTATATATATATTGGATGTGACACCAGGAGCCGAAACTCGAGTCAGGTCGGGAAAAGGCAGGTCCTTACTCAATTATTCCTCAAATGCTGCCTTCAAAATTTTATCTTTTTTGTGAAAATGTTTTTTTTTTCGAATATTGGACAAAAATCATTTTTTTTGATGGGATGAAGTTGTAAAGTTACCTGCGCTTTTTTTTTCCTTACTTATTTTTTCAATTTATATATATAATTATATATTTATATATATTATATATTTTATATTATTTTATATATATTGGTGTGTGGTGTGTGTGTGTGTGGTGTGGTTGTGTGTGGGGAGAGAGAGGAGAGAGAGAGAGGAGAGAGAGAGAGAGAGAGAGAGAGAGAGGAGAGGGGAAAAAGAGAGAGAGGGGAAAGAGAGAGAGTGAGGAAAACAAAAAGGAGAAGAACAAATGCAGGAAAACCTTTTCCAACTTCATTCTCGTCATAAAAAATTTTTTTTTCAAACAATGGAAAACAACCCAACCCCCTACAAAATAATCATCTTAAAGATAGCGTCCAGGGTTGGCAGGGGCGGCCTGGCCTGACCCCGACTACTTATTCACTTGACTTGACTTGACTCGAGTTTTAGTCCCGGTTAGACCTTAAAAACCCACAAAAACCAGCGAAAATTTGGGAATCTTTGCTTCAGTGGTTACCGTACCCCACAGCACGGGGCACCTTGTTTCTGTCTAATTTTGAAGCGTCTATTTTAACCTTAGGAAAAAGCGGGCATTCTTTGCTGTCAAAAAGTGAAATAAAAAGGAGGGAAAAAGTACTTCAAATGACCGTGATAAAAAAAGTAGGTATGGAAAAATAAAAGCTAACGAAAACCCCGTGCCCATTTCGGGTTTTTTAAAAAGAAAAAAGAAAAAAAAAAAGGGGGGGGGGGGGGGGTTTCAAGGGGATCATCAAACCTTTTTGCCCCGCCAATGGCCTGTTTTTACCGGTGAAAAAATAAAACCCAGGGATTCAGACACCCTAAAGCGACACATCCCGTAGAAAGGTGAAGAAAAGGCCTTTTACTTGTAATTAGAAAAGATCTATACTCTTCCCCATTGCTAAATTTTATAATTGAGAAAATATTGTGGAAAAAAAAAAGTGCAGGCAAGCTTTCAGCTTTATTTCATAAAAAAAATGTTTTGTCCAAAAAAACGAAAAAAGAAAAATCCGCTTCAAGATCAAAAAACCTTTTAAAAATAGTGTTTAATGGTTGTGTAAGTTAGGGTCAAGCCTTTGGCCCCTTTTGTATAGAAAATAGATAGACTGAGTAAATTTAATTATCCATTCTTCTTTTCTCTGAAAACTATATACTGGTGCAGGTATCTTTATTTGCGTACAT
>CM054142.1:67800577-67822045 GCA_028751875.1 Rapana venosa | reverse complement strand
CCCCACCCGCACCAAGGGCCTCTTTAGAAAAGCGGAACAGGGTTTAGGCGGCGCAAGATGTTCTGGTGCGTTCGCCACGGGCCCTCGGTTTTGTCCCCTCAAAGGGACTTTTGGGGGGGAAGTGGAGTCGCATGATGAAAAACTGTGAAAGCGAGGAGAGGGGGGAAGGGAGGAAGAGGGAGAGGGGAGAGAGGAAAAGGGGGTAAAGGGAAAAGGAAAAGGGGGGAAAAAAGAGGAGAAGGGAAAGGAGGAGAGAGAGAGGGGAAAGAGGAGGGGAAAAGAGAGAGAAAAAAGAAGGAGAGAGAGAGAAAAGAGGAGGAGAGAGAGAGAGAAGGGAGGAGTGGGGGGGAGGGGGAAAAGGAGAAGAGCGGAGAGAGCGAAAAAGGAGGGGAGAGAGGAGAGAGAGAGCGAGGAGAGAGAGGAGCGGAGAGAGCGAGAGGACAGAGAGAGAGAGAGAGACAGGAGGAGAGAGGAGGGGAGAGAGAAGAGGGGGAAAGGAGAGGGAGAAAAGGAGAGAGAGGAAAAGAGAGAGAAAAGAGGAAGAATGAGAGAGAGAGAGAGAGAGGGAAAAAGGGGAAGAGAGAGAGAGGGGGATGAGGACAATGGAAAACGACATGAAACGATAATGAGGTTTTTTTTTTTTAATCTTTTATTTACGGAAAATGAAAAAGTCCCCATGTTTTTTTTTTTTAAAAGCCAGCCCCCGCCTTAGGGTTATCATGTAATAATAATCTCAATACCCCATACACTCACAAAGAAAAACCAAAAACGAGAGAGAGGGAGAGAGGGGAGGGGAGGAGAGAGGAGAAAAAGGAGAGGGGAGAGAGAGAAAAGAGGGGGGGCAGAGAAAAAGAGAGAGAAAGAAGAGAGGGGAGGGGTGAGGAGAGAGGGAGAGAAACCAGAAAATACCCAGAAGAAAAAGGGACAACACACCCCAACCACACCACCCCACACACACACACCACACACACACACAACAACACACAACACACACACCCCAAAACACACACAGGAGAATAAATTATAAAATTATTGTATATAACACCACTTTGTCCTCTCTCGTCTCCCCTGTCTTTTTTCCCTGTCTGTTGTTTCTCTGTGTGTGTTCTCTCTTACACACACACACACCCCCACAACCAAACCCCACACACCACCAACACACCACACACACACACACAAAAACATTATTATTATTCATTCTTTTATTTCGAGGAAAAGGGAATAGCATCATGTGCATTTTCTCTTTCTGTCCTGTGTGTTGCAGTTTTGTAAATTTTTATCCGTCCCCCCGACCAAAAAGGCTGATCTTACAAAAAAGGGGAAAAAGGGTTTTTAACGTGTGCAGCAAGATGTTCTGCATGCGTTTAGCACACGGGACTTCGGTTTTAGTCTTACCCGAAGACTTTTTGGGGAGAGTGAAATGGCACTGACGTCAAGTTCAGGGGAAAAAAAACCCTCAGAAAAAGTTTAAAAACCGGGTCAGCAGGCACGAATGCATCACTTCCCCACCGGCTATGCGTAAAGGGTTTTATTCTTACTTTAAAAGAAAAATACTTTGTAGTTTGCCCAAGAATCTCACGTCGTTTGCAGTATGGTCGAAGGGGTCAAAGCCGGCTGAAGCGTCAGGACATGTGCCGGTCACTTTGGGCCACACCACGTACCACGGCACTGCCACAGTCACTGGCACGCCGTCCGTAAGTGCCGTGAACACAATCTGTTTGTCAGAAAAAAAGACCAAGACATTAACACCGAGGGGTTCGCTTTTGGGTATATGACCCTAATGCAATTATCTATGATACAACAAGGTAAAGGTAAAGGTGTCCCATAACCTATGTGGTCGTAGGGGAGCAAGGCGTCAGAGACCTCAACTTTTCCAGGGGCCAGCACTTTGAGGGCGGCGCCCATCTCCTCTCCATCGCTGCTTTACCTTCCCTGACCCTAAACAGGCAGGTACCCAATTACAGCTGGGTGAACTGGAGAACTGTACTGAAGCCAAGGCATGCTAACGGTCACCCATGCAAGTGGTAACCACGCTAGACACTGCCTAACACTGGCTAGGGGGAAGCGAGTGCTCTGACCACTGATCTATCCCGACATTCGATAAAATGCAATGCTAAACTTTGCAATACATTACAGTAAAGCACAATGCAGTGCAGTACACTCCATTCCTCTTAAATCTACTCCACTCCACTCCTCTTCACTCCACTCTGATCTAAATCAATACAATACAAGCAACTCCAAGACTCGCCTGTGACGCAGTACTGGTCAGAAGGGTCAAAGCCAGGCTGACAGCCGTCAGGACATGTGCCGGTCACTTTGTCGCACACACCACCGTCACCACTGCACTGACCACAGGTACTGGTGCAGTTCTGTCCGTAAGTGTTGTCAATGCATTCTGAAACACAGAGTGAGAGAGAGAGAAGGAGAGAGAGAGAGAGAGAGAGAGAGAGAGAGAGAGAGAGAGAGAGAGAGAGAAGAGAGAGAGAGAGAAGGAGAGAGAGAGAGAGAGAGAGAGAGAGAGAGAGAGAGAGCTTTGACTTTATTCTTTTATATCAAGGATACTGGAAGAAGCACTTATGTGCTTTTTTATTTTTACATCTAGTCCCCGTGTGTTTGTGGTTTTGTAAATTCTGTCATCTGTTCCCACCCGCACACAATGGCCTACTCTTACGAAAAGCGGAACAGGGTTTAAGGCGCGCGCAAGATGTTCTGCGTGCGTTCGCACACGGGACCTCGGTTTATAGTCTCCTCCGAAGGACTTTCGGGGAGAGTGGAGTCTGCACTGATGTTAACTGATGAAAGCGAGCGAGCGAGCGAGCGAGCGAGCGAGAGAGAGAGAGAGGAGAGAGAGAGAGAGAGAGAGGAGAGAGAGAGAGAGAGAGAGAGAGAGAGGAGAGAGAGAGAGAGAGAGAGATGAGGAGAGAGAGACGAGCGGAGAGAGAGAGCGAGAGAGAGCGAGAAGGGCGGGAGAGAGCGAGAGAGAGAGCGAGAGAGAGAGAGAGGAGAGAGAGAGAGAGAGAGGGGAGAGAGAGAGAGAGAGTGAGAGAGAGAGAGAGAGCGAAGAGAGCGAGAGAGAGAGAGCGGGAGAGAGAGGAGACACAGAGAGAGAGACAGAGAGAGAGAGGACAGAGAGGAGAGAGAGAGAAGAGAGAGAGGAGAGAAGAGCGTGAGAGAGAGAGAGAGATAGGAGAGGATGATGATGATGACAATGGAAAACGACAATGAGTTTATTTTTTTAATCTTTTATTATACGGATAATGAATAAGCACCCATGTGCTTTTCTTTTACAGCCAGTCCCCGCCCTTAGGGATATATCATGATAATAAAATAATCTCAATAGCCATACACTCACAAAGTAAAACCAAAACAAGAGAGAGAGAGAGAGAGAGGAGAGGAGAGAGGAGAGAGAGAGAGAGAGAGAATGAATGAATGAACGATGAACGAATTTTATTTGACAAAAGCTACAAGCCCATCAGTCAAAGGGGGTAATTGTAAGTAACATATTAACATAGGAATGAATATGAAAAGGACTGAGTAATAATTCAAAGTCCAGATAAATGCCAACCAATATTTTCAGTTATTACGTATAGGATCCGTTTCATTCATAGTCTGCTTACGTTTATCTAGAGCCTGCGTTATATATATTGCTAAAGATTTAAGCTCGGACATATTATTTGAAGATAACACCTTTTGTACAAGATTGGTGGACCTGTTGGTTGGGTTTGTCAAAAAAGCAATTTTTTGGCGAATGTCATGATAAGTTCTACAAGCAAACAAAAAATGAAATTCGTCTTCTTCTTCTTCTCCACACGCTGGACAAGAGTTGTTGTCTGTTTCTGCTGTAATATACCATTGTTTGCAGTTCAAAAGACCACACAATCTTAGCCTAAATTTTAGTAAATTACTTCGAAGCCTTTTATTAGTTAACGATATCAGATACTGTTCTGGACCAAACGCATCTTTAAAGGAGCTATAACAAGTGTATTTTTCACTAGACATTAACTGTTCATGCCAGTTTTGATGAAAACATGAAATAAGTCTATCTTTCAATTCTCTAACAAACTGTTCTTCATAACCCACCCCTGGCATAGCCAAAACAATACCAAATCCATTTATCGTCAAAAGATCTTTTACTTTAGTCGCCCAGTTTACTTTACCATTATTATGTTGTATAAGCAGCATCTCGTATGCTTGTCTGTTTATTCTTAACATAGGAAGCCTGATAAGTTTAATCCAGTATTTAATGCATTTAGCTATGGTTCTTATATAAAAGGGGTATCTACCAGTTTCTCCGTACATAAGTTTATTTGATGCATGTAATGGAACACATAAGAATTTTTTCATGGCAAAGGTGTGTACTTTTTCAATTTGTGTGGTATCTTTTTAGACCCATACTTCTGCTGCATACGTCAGGGCAGGTTCTATTTGTGTGTCAAACAGTTTCCAAAATAATGTACTATCAGCAGAAGCTAATCTTCTCATTGATTTGATAATTTGCATAACTCCATTTTTAGCTTTTTGACACATCATATCAAACATAGAGCTATTACACAACTTTGTTGAAAATGTTACCCAAGGTACTTATAGTTATTTGTTACTTTAAGTTTTTGATCCCATAAGTCCATTTTTCTCTCATTCCCAAGTGGCCTCCCATCCTAATCCCATAACCATCGTTTTCTCTGAATTTACTGTGAGGCCCAGACGATCTGCTTCTGATTTTAATGTGTTCAGTTGATTTTGCAGTCCTGTAGGTGTGCTAGACAAAGAATGAATCATCTGCGAAAAGTAACAGGAATAATTCAACTGCTCCTGGGATCATTTGTATTCCATGTTTTCCGGAGTTCGCTACTTCTGTAGCCAGTTCGTTTATGAAATTGAAAACATTAAGGGACTCAACAAACAACCTTGTTTAACGCCTCTGGGACAGTCAAAGTAATCTGTGTAAGAACATCTGTTGCGTACACAAGCCATTACAGATGAATATATACCCTTTATAGCCCTATACAGTTTCCCATTTAATTCCTGTTTTATGAAGTATAATCCATAGTATATTCCTATCTACCGAATCGAATGCTTTTCTGAAATCTATGAATGCAACAAAACAGTTTAGCATGCTTCTGTAAATGTTTCTGTACAAGCCCATAGAGAGTAAAAATATGATCAACTGTGTTATATCCTTTCTAAAGCCTGCTTGCTCTTCTCTGATTTTTTCATTTGTTTCAACCATTTCTGAAAGTTTTTCTATTTAATATGGATGTGTATACTTTATCATTATGCTTGTCAGAGAAACTCCTCGATAGTTGTCTGGCATACTAGTTGCTCCCTTCTTATGTATTGGCACAATTATAGATTTAGACCACTCCTTTGGAAATAAAACCCTCATCAAAAAGCTTATTGAACAACTGCACCAAATAGTCAATTATAGTGTCATCCACATTTTTAAGCATCTCTCCTATAATTCTGTCTGGACCAGCACTTTTCCCCTCTTTCAATCTCTTTATGGCTGCGATTACTTCTTGTTTAGATATAGGTTCTTCAAGGACTGGGTCTTGCACAACATTGTCGATTCTGACAGTTTCATCTTCCACTGTTTCCTGGTCCTGTATCGTATTCTCAAAGTCTTAAAATTGTAAGGAAATGGTCATACCATTGGTCATTAGAAATTGAGTTACAGATTTTTCGTTTACAATTAACAGAACGAATAGTCTTCCAAAAGGACTTGGAGTCTCTCACATTTTCTTTAAGTTTTGTCAGTCTATTCTGGTCGAAGTCATACTTTTTTTGCTTTAGCATCTTTTTGTACTCCTTGGATTGTACAAATGTCTCTTTCACTTCGAGTCTATTTGTCCTTCTAAATTCTCTCAGAAGCCTTTTAACTTGACGTTTCTTTTCGTGGCATTCATAATCAAAGATGAGGAGAGAGAGAGAGGAGAGAGAGAGAAGAGAGGAGAGAGAGAGAGAGAAAAGGATGAGAGAGAGATGAGAGAGAGAGAGAGGAGAGGAGGGAGAGAGAGGAGAGAGAGAGAGAAAGAAAGAGGTGGAGACAGAGAAAGAGAGAGAAGAGAGAGAGACTCGGAATGACTCGGAATGATTTAATGTATAGGCCTTGACCCTTTACAAGCAGGATGAACATAACATTTCGTAATTACAACATTAAACAAAACATGTTGTTATGTAATCACAACGTTAAGCAAAACATGACATTCCGTAATCACCCCATTCAAAAAAGCATAACATTCCGTAATTACAACATTAAACAAAAACCCGATATTCCGTAATTAAAATTAAGCTCTGTTTTCTAATGTTAAGTGCTTTGTGGACAAAAAGTGGCAACTTTCATCACAATTGTTCTGTTTTCAAAAAGAAAAATAATAATGAACATTTAAACATACATGGAGGGCTGTGGTATTTATTGGAATCAGTTCTGCTCTAAGATCACTGTACTTGGGCACTGAACCCAAAAAGTGTACTTCTGTTTCTAGTACGTCATTACAAAAGGGGCATACCGAAGTCTGTGAGTTGCTACGATTTTTTAAATTGCAAAAGCTACAGTTCAAAGACGACATTCCAATTCTCAGTCGGGCCAGATCCCTTTTACAGTAAAGGCTTTTATGTAGCTTAAATATACACTTTGTTCCAAAATGATTGTTTGTAACTGTTTACACGTTATAGAAATCATGGTTCCCTAAGGCAGAAAGCCAGTCTTGTTTGAAACGTCTATAAGTCGTTGCTTGAATTCAGATAAAAATGTTGCTATTTCCCACCCCTTGTGTTTCCCAGACTACCCCGAACCCAATTTTATAAAACATTTCTAACCACTGCCCTTTGTGACTAGTTTTGTTTCTGTAGAGATAAGAGCATATTGTAAGCTTTTCGTGGATATCTATTGGTATCCATAAAAAACAATTCGAAACCCAAAATTTGATGCACTTTCCCGAAAGTATTCCCCTGTAAGGGATGTCTGCCTGTCTCTCCATACACAACGTGTCTTGGTGTGACTTTGGGCTTACACCCAAAAAAACCTTTTTAAAGCGGGACAAATGGCCCTCTTTCCACAATATTTTGATCAGGTACTAAACCCCAGATCTCAGAGCCATAAGTCAAGAGGGCTGATTTGACAATCAAACAGCTTAAAAAGAGACTAGGCGAGTGTTCCCCAATAGACCATAGCATTCTTATAAGGGCTGATACACCTTTCTTTGCTCTGTCAGCAAGATCAGAATGGTATACAAAAATGAAAGCCGGGTGGGACAGATACATACCAAGATACTTATAGTGTTGACAATTTTCAGTTTCACGTCACCATAATGCCAGTTTTCACTGGGTAGCAAGATAACCCCCATTACGAAAGAAAAACAACGTTCGATTTCTTTTAAGTTCACTATCAAATCAAGTCGCTTTGATGTATCAAAACAATATATTCAACTGTTTTTGGAGACCTATAACACTGTCAGAAAATAACACAACATCATCAGCAAATAGCTTTAATCAACAATTCAACAACATCTGGTGACAATTGAATACCATGTTTTCCTTTTTCGTTACATCTTTGGTAAGTTCATTGTGAATGTGAAAACAAACAGTGTGAACAGATTTCTCCTTGTTTTAAGCCAGTAGGGACTGAATACATCAGTCAAGTCACTGCCGAACGAACACAGGCTTTAACGTTGAATAATACTTTTCAGAGCAGAAAGAATTTTTACCATTTTAAACCATTATTACTCAGTACACCCCATAGCTTTTCCCTACATACAGAGTCAAAAGCTTTACGAAAATCGATGAAAGCAACATAGAGCTTGCGAGGGACGAATCAACTGTTTCTGAGTGAGAGCAAAAAGAGTAAATTTTATGGTCAGTTGTGCTGTGTTTTTCCTGAATCCTCCCTGTTCTCCCTATTAGCTCACTTTCCTCAATCCATTGGTAATACGCTTGATAAGTTTTAAAACCTGTACGTTTACTCCCAAATGCTGAGCAGGGAAATACCTCTGTAGTTGTAGTTACATTTGGTCGCCTTTTTTTCAGAAGAGGTTTGAATAATTGCTAGCTCCATTCTTTCGGATGCAAACTATGGTCAAATAGATAGTTGAAAATGAAGTAAATAAGGCAAAATAACATCAGCACTGTGCTTAAAAAATTCACCAATCAATCCATCAGCGCCAGCGCCTTTCTGTCTTTCAGGGCTCTAATTGCCTGAGCTATTTCACATTCTGTGATAGGCTGGTTCTGATGCTCACATTTGGGTTTTCTGATGATGTTATCAGTATCATTCTCATGGTATTGTTATCAAACTTTGCAACCTGGTCATCATCATGAAATGCAATGTCATTACCGAAACATTAAACCCCATCCCTGAAGTGAGAATACCACTCGTCTTTCGTTATGTTACACCTGTAAAGCGCTCTTTAGCTGGGACACACCTAACTGTACCCCAGAATTCTTAGGATCATGCAAGTTATTTTCAAGAGACTGAATAATTTTACTTTTGTGTTCTGCTTTCTTAAGTCTCAGAAGTGGTTGTGTATTCTTTTCTTTTTGTGAATAATATCCCTGTTTTCCTCAAATTGTCTACGTTTGTGTTCATAATCGTTTCTCTCGAAATCCAATGTTACATTGGAAATTTTTCGCAAGGTTTTTTGACAGTTTTTCTGTGCTACAACATTCCCTGTCAAACCCAGTGTTTCTTTTGTCTATATCTACAACAACATCTTTTAACATACACTGCCCAGCTTATTTCAAGCATTCTTTAAAATTTTCATTTAAGGAAACCATTAATATCTCTGTCAACCTCTGAGACAGCTTTATCCGTTTGTTCAATATAAGCTCAGAATGGATCTTGTCTACAAATCCGCAGACATCTCTTCCTTCCAAATATACTTCTGGATATGAAGTGTCTGGCGTTTTTGTTTTTGTTTAATGGTCTCATTATTAGCGAGTTGAAATGACAACATCAAAGCCTGATGTTTGGACTCAATCATCGGAAGGAGCTTTAAGTTATCGCACCTTGACAACAGATCACGTGAAACAATAAAGTAGTCTATTACACTACAGCCACTCGGTGAAATATAAGTAAAACTGCCAGGGAAACGTAAAGAGTTCATGCCATTCAATATTGCCAATTTAAATTCTTCACATACGCTTAACAAAAACTTGCCAAAAGAATTAAGGACAGAGTCACTTGATTGTCTACCAGTCTTTTCAGAAAATTCCGACTCATTTTCACAGTCAACATTTTCACACATGCTAACTAAATCATCAACAACATCAATATCTCTAGCATTCAGGTCAGCTGTCCTGGAGTTAAGGTCACCAAATATGATAAATGGGAGGTCACCACACTCATTAATTGCTTCCAGCAAACCGTCTTCTAATAGTGACACACCATTATAGATGTCGGTCTCTTCATAGTAGGCAGGTTCTCAGGGGGTAAATATGCTCCCACAAGAAGACAAACAGATTCGTTCCAAGCAAATGTCTCGAAATTTTAAGAATAATGATATTGTCAATTTCAGTGTCAATGTGTTCAAATTTTTTACACAATTCTTTCCTGACTAAAAGCACAACACCACCTGAAAGACGCCCATGAGAGCTGTCAGATTCTTAACTCCAGGAGTACAAATGGCTTATGAATTGGGAAAAAAGATTCAGAGACAGATGCCGCAAAGGTTTCAACAAGAAGTGCAAAATCATAGTATGTATGAAAACAGCTAGATTAATAGTTTCAGCAATACTAAATAGACCCTTTAACATTGAAGGTTACAAGGAAATGCTATCAACAAAAATGCATGAAGTGTTTTCTCTGGCTGTGCATGCATTGAATTTAGACTTTCTGTTCCCTTTAACAACTGATTAAATGGTGTTTCTAGGGTGCTGGCCTAACCCCTATCTATTATTGCTCTTGGCATGCAACTTTTTTTGTGGTGGAGGTTGTACGATTTTCCAGAACTAGCACTTCTGGACACATGTAGGTCCAGAGTGCCCTGCTTGAGGAGGAGGTGGAACTCTGCAGACGGTTCCTGGTCATTACAGGGGAACAGTTGGAACGCCAACCCTTGTCAGTCGTGATGGTCATGGGCACCGCTTGGCTGGTTCTACCTCTTCCTTTACCCTCCCTCACTGTTACACATCCCCTTCTGTGGTCCCTTTCACAGGGGGAGAACGCTCTGGAGTTTCCCTTCCAAATCCATGGGACTTTGCTGAACCGGTTGCTGTGCTGGTGAACAAGGGCGTGGGTCACTCTCCGTCATCACCGTATCCAGACACTGCGAACGGGTGGCAGCGCTCCCTCTTCCTCGTCCTCCTCATCTGTGGCACATTTGCAGGGCTGAGCGTTCTCCAGTTGGTCACACCCGCCAGGTGTTCTGGGGAGTCATGGGACGTCTTCTTCTGGGGGTGGCAGCTGCTGCTTCTGCGTATGACTGATGACGTGCTGGTGGAGCGCTGTCCTTCACCCGGTCTGTGCTTGACATTATGGTTTGGAGGGGAGGGTTCTGTCTGAAATCCTGGACGATAAATTTTCCATTGAGTAGTAGGCGTGTTTGTTTTGAGCCCTTTTTAGTCTCTGATGGTGTCCCCCTGTTGTCGGGTCAGGTCCGCTCCCACTCTCAGTCCCCCAGCATTTTTCATGGGGCTTTCCCCTCCCTGTCTCGCATGATGGCCATGGCGTCACGCCACTTGTGGAACCGGATGATCAAGGGACGAGGACGACGATCGTCAGTGGTGGAATTCTTTCCCAGGCGGTGGGATCGCTCTATGTTCCCTCACTCCAGCTTCTCTGAGGGGAAAAGATGCTGAGAATGTGACTGCCTTTTCCGTGCAGGCGTTTAAGATCCCGATTCTGCAGGGTCCTCTTTGACACCTACAGCAGCACATTGGACCGGGCCGTGAGTAGCGTTGCTGTCTTTCCACTTCTGCCTCCAGCTGACTGATCCTGGACGATGTGCAGGTTTGCTCTTCTTTGGCCTGTTCTATGTTCTTGTGTATGCTGGCTGACCGTCTGGCCAAGAGACAGGACTGAGTTCTCAAGGCGCATGAACTGGGATTTAATCTTTTCATTTATTGCTGTTATGTTTTCTTCAAAGGTTTTGCAATCGGTTGCCAAGTTCTGCTATTGTTCCTGGGATATGTGCATGAGGTCCAGTAGTTTATTCAGTTTTTCTTCAAATTTCTCACCGTGACTGTCAACTTTATTCTCCAGTCTCTGGACTGTTCTCAATAGAAGGGCCTGGATTAGATTCAATATCACCACAAAGGAGAAGCATTTAATCTCAAGTTCGGAGGCGGATGCGTTATACTTTCTCAGGTGACTCAGGAAGATGCCAAGTTCAATAAGGGGGTTTGCGCGGAAATGGTCTCAGCCTGTCACACCCATCAGTGTCAGAGTTTAAAGGGGGAAAAAGGGCAAACAGACAGCGTTTCAAAAATTGAGTATCCCACAGGAAAAACGCCCCTACAGGCAAAAGGGAAAGTTGTAGAGCAAGATTGCTGCGAGAGCCGTGCACACTGTAAACAGCGCTATGTCCAAGCCACTGTGTATCTTGCCTGTCGCCTCTTCACTGTCACCTTTCTCCTCGATTTTCGCATCTTTTTCAGCAGGAATCCTCGAATTGACAACGCAAATCGACCCACAGATGTTCGATATGCTTGTATGCAAATCGTCATTACGCTGATGACTGTACAACTAATTAATATTTAATTTATTGTCTAATTTAGTTGCACTGAAAATTTTCTGCTGCTGCACAGAATCGTGAACATTGTTCATCAGAGAGAGAGAGAGAGAGGAGAGAGGAGAGAGAGGGAGAGAGAGAGAGAGAGAGAGAGAGAGGAGAGAGAGAGAGTGTTTGAGAGAGAGAGAGATAGCCAGACAGACAGACCGACAGAATAAACAGACATACATACAGACAGACGGAGACATAGCAACAGACAGAGACAAAGATACAGACATACAGAGAGAGACAGATAACACACACACACACACACACACACACACACACACACACACAACACCACACACACACACACACACACACACACACAGACGGGCAGACAAACAGAGGTAGACAGACAGAGAGACAGACAAACAGACAGACAGGCAGGCCAGACGAAACAGAAAAACAGACACAGAGAGGCAGACAGACTGAGAATCGAAGACTACTACACACGTAGCTAAGGACCATGGCCAGGAGAGAGAGAGAGAGAGAGAGAGAGAGAGAGAGAGAGAGATGGGAGAGGGGACGAGAGAGGAGGAGAGGAAGAGAGAGAGGAGAGAGAGAGGAGAGGTGAGAGAGAGAGAGAGATGAGAGAGAGAGAGAGAGAGAAACGAAACTCATCAGAACATCCTTGCAGTAGATGCGACATTTTTCCATCTATGTATGGAGAAAGGTAGAAGTGTTCCATAACCTATGTAGTCATAGGGGAGCGAGGCGTCAGAGACCTCAGCTTCTCTAGGGGGCCAGCATATTGAGGGCGGCGCCCATCTCCTCTCCCTAGCTGCTTTTACCTTCCCTGACCCTCAAGAGGGCAGGTATCCATTTACAGCTGGGTGAACTGGGGGGGACTGTACTGAAGCCAAGGCGCGCGCGCAAACGGTCACCCATCCAATCGATAACCACGCTCGATGCTGCTTATAACCTTAGTTGGGGGGAAAGCGAGTGCTCTGACTATTGAGCTATCCCGTCGCGTGGTTATGGAAGGTGGACAATAAAGGTTGTATCTTGTATCTTGGGGATGGGATAGCTCAGTGGTCGGAGCACTCGCTTTCCCCCAGCCAAGTTAAGCAGTGTCGAGCGTGGTTACCAGTTGGATGGGTGACCGTTTGCGCGCCTTGGCTTCAGTACAGTTCCCCCAGTTCACCCAGCTGTCAATGGGTACCTGCCCTCTTTAGGGTCAGGGAAGGTAAAGCAGCGAGGGAGAGGAGATGGGCGCCACTGCCCTCAATATGCTGGCCCCTAGAGAAGTGAGGTCTCTGACGCCTCGCTCCCCTACGACCTTATAGGTTATGGGACTCCTTTACCTTTACCGTACCTTGTATCTCAAGCCTGCATGCAAGCAAGCGCCTCCATGAATAATGGCTAGGGTTGGCGCGTTTACCTACGTGTATGTGTGACAGCTGGATATCCTCTCGGACATGGAGCTGCTGTTGCTGGTCATATTGAAGGGCTGGACATCAGGGGAGGTGGCACTGGTCAGATGAAAACCCGCGGACACCAGCGTCAGACTCACCGCACATCCTTCAGTGGTGGTCAGCAGCAACAGCAACAACAACAACAAAGACAAGAACAACATTGCTAATCAAACTACCGGCACAGTTCAAATGCTGTGTCAGTTATATAATTATTATATTTGTGGACGTTTGTTTGCATGCGTGTGAATGATTTGAATGCACGCCGCTTTCGATTTGTTTTGCTTGACAAGATTCAGCGCTATATCAATTCCATATATTATCGTTGTTATTATTATTATTATTATGATTATGATTATTGATGTCAGCTAAGTACCAAGCTGAGGCCTCCATTAAAGTGGTGGTTTGTTGTTAAGTGTGATGTTGAGATTGACATGACAAGTTGTTAGTATAACAAAAAACCCTGCACTCTCTCCTTTCACTTAAAGGAGAAAAAGTAGTCTCTGAAGTCGGAGTATGGCTGGCTATAATTATGGTGAAGGCATTGGAAACAGTCAGAAACTCGTTTTCATCCAATGGGGACGGGCTAGCTCAGCGGTCAGAGCATCTCAACCATTGTGGACTACCAGTCTTGCAGTAGCCTTCCTGGTAGGTGGGTTGGGATAGAGTGCATACAATTTTATTCTGGGTGACCCCGGGGATGTCAAGTTGAAAACGCATAAAAAAACAAAGGACGGGATAGCTCAGCCGTCAGAGCACTCGCTTTCCCCAAGCCAGTGTTAAGCAGTGGTTACCACTTGGATGGGTGACCGTTTGCGCGCCTTGGCTTCAGTACAGTTCCCCCAGTTCACCCAGCTGTCAATGGGTACCTTCCTTCTTTAGGGTCAGGGAAGGTGTGAAGCAGCGAGGAAGAAGAGATGGGCGCCGTCCTCAATATGCTGACCCCCTGGAGAAAGCTGAGGTCTCTGATGCCTAGCTCCCCTGCGACCCTATAGGTTCTGGGGACACCTTTACATCTTTCATCCAATGTGATCTATCAAGCTCCGGGTAATGTCTAGTTGCGAAGAGTTTAGCCAGAGAACGTAATAAAAATCAGTCTAGGTGATCTCCAGGATGTTAAACTGGGGAACGCACAACAACACAACACTATGTGCATAATTATTATGCTAATTTTTTTTCCCGTTCCTCAACTAGAGTTGTGAGGCTTATTCATGGTGAGATTTTTTTTGTTGTGCGTTCCCCAGCTTTTCACCCTGGGGGGTCACCCAGAACATGCCACACTCTGACTCACTTCATCATCCCACCTGGGAATGAACCACTGTGAGATAGGAAGTACACCCTGGATGAGAAGTGTGTGCGTGTATGACTGTTTTTCAAGTACATCACCACTTAGACAGCCATACTCCGACTTCAGAGGATTTTTTTTTCTCCTTTAACAAAGGAGAGTGCAGGTTGATACTGGCACGAAATAGCCTACTCTTCCAAAAGGCAGAACAGGTTTTTTAAAGGTACGCA
Source organism: Rapana venosa (assembly GCA_028751875.1). Lineage (NCBI taxonomy): Eukaryota > Metazoa > Mollusca > Gastropoda > Neogastropoda > Muricidae > Rapana > Rapana venosa. The sequence goes on along the minus strand of CM054142.1, from coordinate 67,807,413 downwards.
CAAGACGTGTGTTCAAACACCTGAATTCGGTTCATAGTGGAATCAGTACTGATGTTAAGAGCTTGTCACGGTTGAAGGCAAATCAATCTGGACACAACATTTTTACAACAATAACAACATGTTGAGTGTCGCAGGCCTTGGCAGTGAGCTGACATCAACAATAACTGACACAGCTTTTGGCCCGGGCCAGGTGGTGAGGTCGTCTGTGTTGGATCGTTTTGTACTGACCGTAAGGGCAGCTGTATTCTGACTTCGGGGGTTCTGGCCCAGGCCAAAAGCTGTGTCAGCTATTATTGATGTCAGCTAATTGCCAAGACCTACATTTAAACGTTGTTATGTTGTAAAATGTTGTGTTGAGATTGCTGCCTTCAGCCATGACAAGCTCTTAACATAACAACCCGCACTCTCCTTTGTTAAAGGAGAAAAAAAATCCTCTGAAGTCGGAGTGTGGCTGCCTATATGGCGAGATGCTTGAAAAAGAGCCATACACGCAAACTTCTCATCCAGTGTGTACTTCCTATCTCACAGAGATTCCCAGGTGGGATGAGTGAGGCAGAGTGCATGTTCTGGGTGACCCCCAGGGTGTAAAGCTGGGGAACGCACAACAACAACAACAACAACAACTTCGGGGGTGGGGGTCCCAAAACGACACCAGTGTGCATGCACTTGTTTTGGGGGTGTTTTTTTTTGGGGAGGGGGGTTCGTTTTTATTCATTTTTTTTTATCATCCGTTCATACTGGCACGAAATAGCCTACTCTTCCGAAAGGCAGAACGGGTTTTTAACGCACGCACCAGACGTGTGTGTGTGTGTGTGTGTTTATGTGTTTGTGTGTTTGTGTGTATCTCTGTAACTGTCTTCACCTGTACACTCCATCCCGTTCCCTTCGTTCAGATACGTGGTGCTTTCGAACACCCAGATTCAAACAAACCACTGTTGGCCATCGCTCTTTCTCTGTTTCTGGTCCATCCACCTGGAATGACCTCCCTCTTTCACTTCGTCAAAAGCCTTCACTTGATACCTTCAAATCCAGCCTCAAAACACACTTATTTTCTACCTGAGACTTTCCCCTCATATCTGTCCCTAGTTTTCAACAGCATCCTTCACCTCATAAGTATGTTCGCGAGTGTGTGTGTGTGTGTGTGTGTGTGTGTGTGTGTGTGTGTGTGTGTGTGTGTGTATGTGCGTACGTGCGTGCGCGCGCATGGATTTGAAATATGTTGTTCATTATGTTTAAGGAGAGTTGCATGCGTGTAAATGATTTCAGTGCAAGCGCTTCGATTTGTTTATTTTTACAAGATTCAGCGCTATATAAATTTCATATCGGAACACTCGCTTTCCCCCAGCCAAGTTAAGCAGCGTCGAGCGTGGTTACCAGTTGGATGGGTGACCGTTTGCGCGCCTTGGCTTCAGTACAGTTCCCCCAGTTCACCCAGCTGCATATGGGTACCTGCCCTCTTTAGGGTCAGGGAAGGTAAAGCAGCGAGGGAGAGGAGATGGGCGCCGCCCTCAATATGCTGGCCCTAGAGAAGTGAGGTCTCTGACGCCTCGCTCCCCTACGACCTTATAGGTTATGAGACTCCTTTACCTTTTTACCTTTTATCTCAGAGACAGAGACATTCCGGTGGGTCACGAGTCATACATGTCTTTCGAATGAGACTATAAACCGAGGCCCCGTGTGCGAACGCACGCAGAACATCTTGCGCACACGTTAAATCCGGTTCCGCTTTTCGAAAGAGTAGGCCATTGTGTGCCGGAGGGAACGGATGACACAATTTACAAAACCGCATACACACGGGGACTGGATGTATAAAAAAAAGCACATGAGTGCTTATTCCATTATCCTCGATATAAAAGAATAAATAAATAAATAAGAAAATCAATAAAAATTAATACATGAAAACGAAAGCATAACATCACCAAAAACCCACTACATTCTATCCGAACAGCAGCACGCACCATCATAAGATAAATAAATAAAATAAAAAAGCACCCACAAATCAGCAATACCTCAGCCAGTCATAAACTCCCCCAAGAAAAATCATCTACATAAGAACCACCGTCAATATTTGCCGTTGGACTTAAAGCCATGGGATTACCATGCAAACCACGATTACACACAAAGTGACGCGTGTCTGCAAATAATCTTACTGAATATTCATCATTATTCAAATCTCCTCAACAGTGCTAGGACAATGCTATAGAGAAAAAAACAACCACGACAACACCACCTAAGTACTCACTAAATACCACACACTTTTTTTTGTACTAGTATTTTGTTCTTCCCCTCCTCCTCCTCCTCCTCCTCCTCCTTCTTCTTTTTCTTAGTCGTCTTCAAATTGTTCTCCAAATTCTTCTTCTTCGCAATTCTTCTTCGCAAGTCTTCTTGTATTCATTCATTCATTCATTCATTCATTCATTCATTCATTCATTCTTTTTCTTTCTTTTTTCTTTCTTTCTTTTCTTCTTGTTCTTGTTCTTGTTCTTGTTCTTCTTCTTCTTCTCCTCCTCCTCCTCCCCTCCTTTCCCCCTCCTCCTCCTCCCCTCCTCCTCCTCCTCCCCCTCTTTCCCCCTCCCCCTTTTTCTTCTTTTCTTTTTCTTTGCTCCTCCCTTTTTTATCCTCCCCCTTTTTCTTCTTCTTCCCCTCCTCCCCCTTCTCCCCTTTCCCCCTTCTCCTCCACCTCCCCCTTCATTGTTTCACAAGTATCGATCCTCCCCTTGTTAGACAGGGCATTGAAGGCGATGTGATGTCGTCACGTTGTGGGCTAAATGAGTCTTGCAACGCCACAGTGACAGTGACAGCGTTATTTTAAAGTGAAAATGGAAGCTGACAGCTTTTAGATAAATGGTTTTTATTCTAAAAAAGGAAAAAAGAAAAACAAAAAGAAAGAAAGAAAAAAAAAAGAAAAAAAGAAGAAAAAAAGAAGGAAGGAAGGAAGGAAAACGTAAAAAGAGAGAAAGAGAGGGAAAAGTGGGAAGGGGGCCTTTTTTTTTTTAAACCCACAAAAAAACCTTGTTAATGAGGTAAAAACTGTCCCCGTTTAGGCCCTTAAATAAGGAAATAAAGATTAAAACAATCTAATCACGATATTAACTCAAAAACCTATCATCATCATCAAAAAAGAAGAGAGAGAGTAGAGAGAGGAGTCAAAAAGAGAGAGAGAAGAGAGAGGAGAGAGAGAGAAGAGAGAGATGGAGAGATGCACACACACACACAACCCGCAAAAAACCCCACCACCTTTACCCACCACCCCCACCACACACACACTACAAAAACCCCACAACTCCAACCCACCCAAACCCACCCCACCACACGCACGCACGCCCACACACAACACAACCACACACACACACACACACAACACACCACACACTCACACACAAAGGGGAGAGAGGAGGAGGAGAGAGGGAGAGAGAGAGGAGAGAGAGAAGAGAGAGGGGAGAAGAGAGGGAGAGAGAGGGAGAGAGAGACAAGACAATGAAATGACAAATTCTTTTATTTCGAGGAAATGAATAAGCATCATGTGCTTTTTTACATCCCCTCCCGCCCCTAAGGTACATCTTAATAATAACCCCCACAGAGAGAGAGAAGAGAGAGAGACAGAGAAAGAGAGCAAGTAACAAAAGAGAATCAAGAAGCAGTCACCGCCACTGGTTTCCGGGGAGGTAACTGAAGGCACCGGAGGCAAGGGCGGACAAGAGGATGCCCAAGTTGACCTGCACTTGGTTACAAGCCAGCAGACGACCGCGAACACTGGCCGGGGACATCTCCGCCAGATACACCAGGCCGCATAGCTGCAGACGACAGAAGAGAATGACAGAAGAGTGGGGTCTACAGCAGGTAACTGGGAGGGGGCGGTAGGCACGGGGGATAGCTCAGCGGTCAGAGCGCTCGCTTTGATGATGATGATGATGATGATGATGATGATGATGATAATGATAATGATAATAATGATGATGATGATGATGATAATGATAATGATAATAATGATGATGATGATGATAATAATAATAATAATGATGATAATAATAATAATAATAATAATAATGATGATGATGATGATGATGATGATGACAATAATAATAATAAAATAATAACAACAACAACAACAACAACAATAATAAAAAAATGGATGGAATTTTATATAGCGCCGAATCTTGTACAAAGCAACAAATCAAAGTGCTCAGATGACTTTTTTTTTATCGTGGATAAGGGGGGAATAACACTTCGTGTGCTTTTTTAAGTCCAGTCCCCATGTGTATAAAGTAAAGGTAAAGGTGTCCCATAACCTATATTAAGGATCGTAGGGGAGCGAGGCGTCAGAGACCTCACTCTCTAGGGGCCAGCGTATTGAGGGAGGCGCCCATCTCCTCGTCTCTCGCTGCTTTAGCTTCCCTGACCCGAAAGAGGAAGGTACCCATTGACAGCTGGTGTAACTGGGGAACTGTACTGAAGCCAAGGCGCGCAAAACGATCACCCATTCAAGTGGTAACCACGCTCGACACTGCTTACTTGCTGGGGGAAAAGCGAGTGCCCGACCACTGAGCTACCCATGTGTATGCAGTTTTGTAAATTTTGTAATCTTTCCCACGGCACACAATGGCCTACTCTTTCGAAAAGCGGAACAGGATTTAACGTGTGCGCAAGATGTTCTGCGTGCGTTCGCACACGGGGCTTCGGTTTATAGTCTCATCTGAAGGACTTTGACATTCAGTTCGATTTTTTTTGTCAAACTGGGAAGAAAGGGCGAGGCTGGGAATCGAACCCAGAACCTCATGGCTTACTTGTTGGCAGACAAACGTCTTAACCATCCTGCCAACCTCCTTCCCAGCTAAGGTTTTAAGCAGCGTCGAGCGTGGTTACCACTTGGATGGGTGACCGTTTGCGCGCCTTGGCTTCAGTACAGTTCCCCCCCCCCCCCCTCCAACCCCCCCCCCCCCCCCCCCCCCCCCCCCCCCCCCCAGTTCACCCTGCTGTTAATGGGTACCTGCCCTCTTTAAGGGTCAGGGAAGCTAAAGCAGCGAAGGAGAGGAGATGGGCGTCGCCCTCAATATGCTGGCTCCTAGAGAAGTTGAGATCTCTGTTGTCTCGCTCCCCTACGACTACATAGGTTATGGGACACCTTTACCTTCTTTTTAGAGGTAACGTGCCTGCCTAGAAAGCGGAAAAATCCGGGTCGGAAGTGTGCAGTGGCTTGATCCCCGTTTGGGCCAACCCCCCCTCCCCCCACCCCTCCTATCCATTAGATCATGAGTAGTGGTCTGGGTGCTAGTCTTTCGGATGAGACGATGAAACCGAGGTCCCGTGTGTTACACAAAATTATTTAGCGCGCGTAAAAGAACCCACGGCAACAAAAGAGTTGTCCCTGGCAAAATTCTTGTAGAAAAAAGCAACTCTGATAGGGAAACAACAACAGAAAAAAAGAATACTGAGTGGCGCTACTCTTGTGGCAACGCGCCCTCTCCGGGGAGAACAGCCTGAGTTTTCACGCAGAGAAATCTGCCGTGACATAAAGTGGTATAACAAAAATACAGTAAAACATCATCACCATATTATTGTTGTTACTGTTGTTGTTGGCTGTCGTCATTCCTCTCTTCTGGTCCATCCATCTAGAACGATCTCTTTCTCTCGTGTAAAAAAAACACATAAGTACTTATTCATTCTCTCTCTCTCTCTCTCTCTCTCTCTCTCTCTCTCTTCTCTCTCTCTCTCTCTCTCTCTCTCTCTCTCTCTCTCTCTCTCTCTTATTCATTATCTTCGAAATTTAATAATTCTATTTGATTTGATTTGATTTAATCTCCTCTCTCTCTCTACCATCACCAAAAGCCTACATTTGATACTTTCAAATTCAGCCTGCCTCACTACACAACACCGCACCATACCACACCACATCACACACACGCCACACTACACCACACCACATCACACAACACCACGCCACACCATACCACACCACACTCCACCACACTGTACCATACCACACCACACCACACCAAAACTACATTACACCATACCATACCACACCACACCACACCAAACTATATTACACCACACCATAACCACACCACAACCAAACTACATTACACCATACCACACCACACCCACACCAAACTACATACACCACACCATACCACACCACACCACACCAAACTACATTACACCACACCTACCACACCACACCAAACTATATTAAACCACACCACACCACACCACACTACACCACACCACAACTGCACTACACAGCACCGCACCACAGTACACTGCACTGTACTACACATACACTATCACTAACACTGCACTACACTACACCACACCACATCACACTACACCACACCACACCACACACACGCACATGACATACAATAGGAACTGTAATATGTAAAAAAAACCCAGCCAACAACACCACATGAGTGCTTATTCCATTATCCTCGAAATAAAAGAATAAATAAAACAATACAAGAAAAACCACAAAAAACCCCACCACGAAACATCTCACAGACAAAACTCTCCCCCACCAAAAAAACAACAACAACAACCCAACAACAACAACAAAAAACACACAACCCCTCACTCCTCCGCCCCCAAAACTCACGAAATGTAAACCCTGTCACAAATCTCCCAGCTAGCAACATCTCCTTGTTAGGGGCTGCTGCTGCCAACAGAGGCCCTATGACACACACAAGGGCTGTCAGTGTCAGTGTCAGCCGCCTCCCAATCTTGTCAGCGACACGACCTGTCATCAGCGATGAGACGGTCGCCGAGATGAGGCCGCTCCACGATCACACTCTGCGAGCAGAAGGATGGATCTTTCATGGAATGGCGTTCTGTGTTAACGG
>CM054142.1:67790582-67800077 GCA_028751875.1 Rapana venosa | reverse complement strand
AAAAAGGCCAGTCAGGCGTTGGAGATGTAATCCACAAAGGCCAACCGCCCCCAGGGCTACAGCACATAAAGGACTGTGGCGAGTCAAGCCTCCTAGTCAGAGATTCAAGTCGAACCGAAGACTAAACTGTCAAGTGGAAATCCGTGAGGTGGGAAAGAAAGCATGGTCATAACAGCCTCTCATTTTTGCTGTTGTAGCCGCCCGGCGTCACTGGTTTCATTCAAGAACTGGTGATGGAAGCCCAAGAAGATCGAAAACACATGCACAGTGAAAAGATCCTATAAAATCCCATAACCACGCGTCGGTGGGTTGAAGAATACGAAGACCCCAGCATACATCCCCAAAGTCGCATGCGGGCTCCCTTCATGGTGGACAAGAAACACAACCCCAACAACAACAAAACCCAATCGGTCGCATATTGCAAAGTCTCACCATTGGTAAAACTTGAAGACTTAGCTGAGGAAGGGTAAAAATATCTGAGACCTTGTCTGAATCAGTAACTGTCAGATAAATAATGATCCTGTGATTAAACCTTCATGATGACGCAAAAGAATTAATGCTACGCAGCTAATCGTAAGCGACTCTCGACATTTACACAGAAAGAAGAAAAGAAATGCTGCTAGCATAATACGTAACCGACTCGCGTTAAAGCCTGTTTCCGCTTTACTACTACTACTACTACTACTACTTACTACTACTAACAAAAATAATGTATGTATTTATATATCGCTGACTTCTGTGACGCAACAAATCAAAGCACTCATGATGATTTTAGGTTTTGCTGTGTATGCGGTTTTTTTTAATTTTTTGTCATACTGATCCCTACGGGCACAGCAAGCCAACAGGAATTAACCAGTGCGAAGATGTTCATGCACGCGTTCGCCCATACAACGGGGCCCCCTCGGTTGTAAAATCTCCATCCGAAGCACTTTTTTTTTTTGAAAAAAGAGTAGATTTTTTTTAAAAATCTTTTTTTAAAAGCAAACCATTTTACATATATAATACAACATAACCGCACACAACGGAACAATTAGGGCCATGGGACCTTGAACAATCAGTCAAACTATGATGATTGTAGAGCAAACTCTTCAATGAAACATAACAATGAACATTACTCCCTCTAACGAGTTTGCAATATCTCACAAGTTTGTCAGATTTTCTTATACATACGTCTGATCCGTTTCAATTACTATTGGTATTCAAAGCACTCCAAGCATTGAGAAAGGTCTGTCATTTGCCATTATTCTTGTATTAAATTTTTCTATTGCATATCAAACTTTTAGCGGTTTTGAAATATCAAAACAATGTGGGATTTTGCTAGCATTTTACACGTAAATATATATAGTTTACAAAACAATTAAAAATAAACTCCAATATATCATTTGTTTCTAGATACTGATCACCTCCAAAAAAATAATGACCAGTTCTTCCGTGACACTTAAGTGAGTGAATTATTAAGACATTTTCATTCAACAGGTGTTCAACAGCATTCCAACAAGAACATACAAGTCACAGTTCCATAAAAAATGTTCAAATAGAGTCTCGTATCATTCTGACAAACGTGCACATTGTCGCCGGTATCTGTTACACCCATAGCCTGAAGAATCACTTTAGGGCACTATTCCTATGTACGATTCTAATTTTAGCCATTTAAAATTGACATTTCTGTTCTGTGTATTTTTGCTTGAAAATTTTGTCCCATGGTATACATTCATTTATTTTTTCTTCCCTGAACCATTATGCAACAACAGTTTGGTTTATTAGTTTATCGGATGTTATGATTTCATAGTACTTTTTTGGCTCCTTATGTACACTCAATATACACTTTAAAAAATTGCAACAAAACATACCTCCTGTTGGTAGTTTTATCATCTCTCTTGTGAATTCCCGTTTTTTTTAAACATATTGTTTTATGGCAGATATCCAAATCCATTTAGGTGACAAAGGTCAATACAAAAGCTTGTATCATTTAAAAAGTCTTGGTATTTGACAATACTCCATTTATTTTCCTCTTGAATAAAGTGTTTTAATTAATAGAATATACCCTTTCTTTATCATTTTTAAAAAATCTTGGTTTATATAAAACTGTGGCGTTTTCCACTTTAATATTTTTCCATTATAGAAGATGACCTCCCAAGAAAGCTCGTAACTGGTTCGTGTTTTACAAATGATTTTGAGTACAAAACAATTCTATATGCCCTAAATACATGAGCCCAAAACGAGTTAAATAAATAAATACTTGTAATATTTTAAGGTATCGTTGGCCCCATAGCATCTAGGTTTTCAGAATGGTAAGGTTACTATAGCTAATGTTTTTCACTTTGTGCTCGTCTTTTTCTCTTCGGACTGACCCTTCGACGTTCCTGTATTTGACTTGTTTTTTTCTTATCCAGAAAATATTTTAAAGCAAAAATTGTTTTTTCTAATATCAGGAATTGGTTAAGCCCCACCTTGTTTAATCGTTTTAAAAAAAAAACTGCTGATTTTACCCTGTTAATTCTATCGGTTTTTTTTTCCGTTTCCAAACAAACTTGGAAAGCATAACTTTAGGAGCTTCTGTATAAACTGGGTCCAGTGGATCTGTAAGCAGAATCCAGAGATGGAATTAACTTTGACAAATAAGAGATGTTAGTACAGCAACTCTTCAATTGGAAGTGATGGTTCGTTTTAGGGCCCAATTCTAAAAAAACATCACTTTTAATACTTTCCGCTAGCTTTTCTTTTATAGTTTGATATTGTCACAGTCAACTAAATTAAATCAGTAAACCAAATCCCTATTACTCTATAATTTAGATGGGTTTCTCATATAATATTTAAATGAGGACACAGTAATCCTTCCCGAGATCTCTTTTTATTTTTCCCCCCCACCATACAACTTGTGTTAATCACAAATTCATGAATAAACCTGACCTCTACTAAATCGGTCAAAATGAATATTGGAATTGTTCAAAAAACACCCTATCACCAAGATTCAACAGTTGGTGGTCATCACAAACTGTAAGAACCTATGTTCTCTACCATTTTATCTTAATTCCCTTAATTATTTTCTCTTCTCTTAATCATATGTACCTAAAATGTCTGCAAGAGATAAATAAATAAGGTGAAAACTGGATCGCCCTGTCTGCGGCCTCTTTCAAATTTTAAACCACTGCCCACTCGTCCAATTCACAAAAAACCTCTGGTGAATTTAAATCCTTATAGAATTTCAATCCAACGACAAAGCTACTGGCCAAATCCATATGCTTTCAACACTTTAATCATAAAAACCAATTTAAAGGAATCAAAGGCTTTTTTCAAAAGCAATACAGTGTAGCAACCACAAGCCTGTGCAACTTTTCACATTTAGATATTTAAGCATATCATTATATAATAATCTTACATTATCGCCCGTATATTCTGTTAGCTGCATAAACCCAGTTTGGTCTTCATTGATAAGGGTTGCGTATCTTTTTATTTTTCTGTTGGCAATAGATGAAGACCTATTTTGTATCAACATTTAGGTAGAGAAATAGTTTCGCCAGTTCTTTATATAGTTCCCTTTGGGATATTTTCACCTTTGGGAGTAACAATGATAACACCTTCTTATTTTGTGTTGCAGACGTTACCATGCTTGTTATGCTTCATTTAAAGATCTGACAACAAAGGACCTAAGCGTGTCCAAAAAAATTTAAAGAATTCGACAGTAAACGCCATCAGTGCCAGGAGAAAACTTTTTTAACCATTTTTTCTCCATGTTTTTCAATCCCTGACTTTGCTTGTCAAAACAAATCAAGAGTGATATTTCCTTCCATTAAATTAATTTGCTCTATAGAGAATCTAGGAAGTTTTGTGTCAAGATCGCTTATTTCACTGTCTCTACCATTCTTTCTTTTCTTATAACAATGTTTCATAGAATGCATTTTCACTTCCCTTGCTATGTCAGTGGGGGCTTCTATCTATTAGCCTCCCCGTCACTAATATCAACTTTGACCATTTGCTTGATAACATAGTTCACGTTATATTTTCTCTAAAATTGCAAAAAGTACTTTGAAAATTTTTCCCGCTTCAGCAAATCCATCTTGCCTTGGATCATAAATAAAACTCCTTCCATGTCTTTTGTCTCTGGATTTGCTCTTAATAATTCCTGGTTCTTTTCCGAAACCTGCTGAAATGTGTGCGTCCCTGTTTTTCTTTTCAATTTTTCTAACGTCCTCTATATCTCTATGAAGTTTTTCTGTTTGGCTGCTTAAAGTCATTTTTCCTTCTTCTTGAGGCAAATAGCAAGAGTTTTACCTCCCACCCCCCCCGTATTATTTTCCATTAGCAAAAAATCCAAAACCCCCGTCTGAAAGCTTTGAAAATCCAAATATCAGCCTTTTCAATTTCATCTATATTTCCTTTTTCTAAGAATCCGCTGCAATTCTATAAACAACACATGGTGATCTCTTTATTAATCTCCTCAGTAAGTAATCCATTGAGTATCTTGAGCGATAGCCGAACAATATCAGCGGCTTTAAAAATACCAGTATAGGTGATCTGACACCAAACAAGAAATCAAGCCGGCCTTGCTTCAGTGGGCATTGGTTTACGCCATGTGTAACGCCTGCTTTCCAGATTGTTCTCATCTCAAAACGGTCTGCTTACACCAAATTCTTCAACTAGGCCCGCACTTTCCTTTCTTGCTCGTGGAATTATTGTCATGAATATATAGTTCTGACATCAATATCGGATCAAATGCCACTTGATTCCAACCACCCACTGTGATGATGTTTATGTTATTGTACTGTTTAATTCGTTTTCCTTTTAAAGTTACAATTCAAATGGCAGGGTCATCGCTGTTTGGAGAACCATACACATTCACCAAAAAAAGGTCTTTCTCAAAAGCAGTAAAAAGGAGAATCAATAAGAATTACCATTTGCATAGCTTTGTCTACATTTGTTACCTTTAACTTCATAATCCATTTGCAAAACAAAACACAACCCCTCTACTATACGACCGAAAACAGAGGCAAAAAAACAATTAGTAACCCCAAATCAGAATGTACATAACCCTTTCCAGCAATAGATCACAATGTGTATCTTGCCCAGGCACTGTAGGAGTACTTCTTTTTGGGGTCTTGAAGATAATGAAAAACAAACACTCTATGGTTACGTGTATCCCCTAGTTGGGGGGGGGTCTTGTTGACAGTTTAAGTGATGCAATTCGTGGGTGTTCATTACTGACATAATTATATTAACTAATGGCTTTTAAAAGTAATGGATTGAACAAACATTTGCACAACAATTCGATCATGGGCACAAAAAGCTCACAAATTAGTTAATCCTATCCAAAAGCTTTCGTGAAAAAAACGTCCCACAGCATGGCTTTTTCACGATATAATGGAAGACAAACAGGGACAATGATACCAACATTCCACACTTTCACACCCAATAACATAACACAAAAACGAACAAAACCCAAAAAATAGGAAATAGCAGAATTCATCATGACAGTCCGTTCGCAATACGGGATGCAGAGGAGCAACTCTTTTTATTTTTTTTATATCGTTATGCAGCAGACCAACCAAAACGAAAAGCGTGAACAGAGCGTTGCGGGCGCGGGGAGGGGGGAGGGGGAGAGGGCGGGCACAGAAAACGTGCGCAACCCCACTAAAAACTCCTACAGTCCAATGTAGAAAAAGAACCCTACCACGCACCTCACCATCCCACACTCACACCCAACGACTCACACGAACACCACAAAAACCGGAGCAATCCAGAACATGCACTCCCCTCTCTCCATGCTACCCGGGAATCACCCTGAGCAGAAAGCCCCTCACACCCAGATGAGAGACCACCTGTGCAAGCCTACAGACAGCCCACACTCCCTCCCCCAGGGGGTTTCCTTAGACATCAGGAAGACTTCGTATTCCTACCGCCAATTCCCATGGCCGATACACACACACGCCATACACACACAAAACCTGTGTAATGTAATGCCAACAAGAAAGGCAGCACAATTTACACCCTCACAATGCTATTCACTAAGTAAGTCTATTGCGATGCACCCCATAGTTCCCCAGCAGTGTGCCAGTCAAACATCACAGTAAAAAAAAATCATCAGCTAATTGTCCAGCAAAAAACAGTGAGAGAGGTGGGGACCAAAGAGCACAAGGCACCAGCAAGCTTGTATTTAATAAAAACCAAAAAGAAACCAGCACTAAACCTTCAATCAAACTAACCATTTAAAAAAATAATTTCCTTGTTGAACTGATACACACACACCTGAACAGTGCAGCTAGCATGGGGTGTGGTGTGGGTGGAGGGGGGGGGGGTGACAAATCCACCAGTGCAGATGCACCTACATGCAGACACTTAAGCCCACACGCACAACAGTATTTTTTTCCCCTTGTTCTTTCCCTTTCCTTCTATGATGCCATTAGCCCCCCGACCACAAAGGCCACATTAGGCTGTCAGTCCATTCATTGAAAACATTCCCATCAACACCCATTTCAATTCAAACTTAATCGACCATGGTCGTCACAAACATCATGTATCATCAATATGCCAAAGATTCACTGAATAATAACACCTTTTTTTGATTTAAGTTACAACCCAACCAAGGCGCTGCTACAAGTCTGTCTGCCATTCATAAAACAACAAAAAAGCAAGCACATTTCAAAACGCCAAAGACCATACATAGTACATGTGAAGTAAACCACCTGGGCAAAAAAGAACCAAAAACAAAAGAAAACCAAAAAAAAACAGCAGACCTGTGTCCATCCCAGTGTCCAAGGCCCCTAAAAGACAATAACAAATCAATAAAGGAAATGTTACTGTACATGTCCTTTGGATGGCATTATTCCCTCTGAACTGTCCACTACCCCCCCCCCCTCCTCCAACAAAAAACAAAAACAAAAAACCAAACAAAAAACACACACACACACACAAAGGTGAGGGTGGGGAGGGGGCGGAGGAGACTGTAGGTACAATTGTCACCAAAAGGAAAGACAGTTCCCAAAAGGAGCTGGAAGACAGTACACCACCACACGCGCACACCAAAGTAGGACTTTGTGTGCCGGTGGGAAGAGATGACAAAGTACACAACTGCATACACACGGGAACTACATGTAAAAAAAAATTAAAAAGCACGCGGAGTACTTATTCTATTATCCTCGATATAAAAGAATAAATAAATAAAATTAATTAAAATAACATCTTTCACCGCCATCATCATCATTATGAAAGCGAAAGGTACACAAATGTCAACTTTTGTTTTTGGTTTACCTGGCGGGTGTGTTGCCACCTGTAGTATTGCCAGCGCTAGCAGAACCCCACAGCGCAGCACAAGCCGTCGTCCCCTTCCACAAGACAGAGGCCTCGCAGACGAAGCCATGGGTGACGCCAGTGAATCACTCATTCCCTGACCATCCTTCCCAACCCACAGCTAGCGAGCGGCAAACGTAGGCTCTATATACTTGCTCGGCCACCAGGAAGTGTGTGGAGTGAAGGGCTTCTCTGTGTCTCTACACCGCTCAAGGGCTGAATTATCTGTCTGTCTGTCTATCTGTCTGTCTGTCTGTCTATGTCTGTCTGTCTGTCTTGTCTGTCTGTCTGTCTGTCTATCTGTCTGTCTGTCTATCTGTCTGTCTATCTGTCTGTGTGTCTGTCTATCTGTCTGTCTATCTGTCTATCTGTCTGTCTATCTGTCTGTCTATCTGTCTGTCTGTCTATCTGTCTGTCTGTCTGTCTGTCTATCTGTCTGTCTATTGTCTGTCTGTCTATCTGTCTTCTGTCTGTCTGTCTATCTGTCTGTTTCTGTCTGTCTATCTATCTATCTGTCTGTCCGTCTGTCTATCTGTCTGTATGTCTGTCTATCTGTCTGTCTGTCTGTCTATATCGTAATCCCTCGGACCTTGGGAGCACACAATGAAGATTTTGTAACCAGCTTCCTCCATATCCCCGCCGTCCTCTTGCTTTCCTGTAGCAAATCGTTCCACTCAAGACTACCAGGCCACTCTCTGACGTTATCTTCCCATCGTTTTCTCCGTCTGCCTCTTCGTCTTCCCTCCTTGTACTGTTTGTTCCCTGTAGGACAAGTCTTGGCTTCTCAAGATGTTCGCGCGACGTGCCTGTACCACTTCAGTTTGCGAGTTTTCACTTCAGTCAGGGAGCTTTTCTGAATAATTATCATGGTCCCATAACGTTGTTTGTGTGTTTTTTTAATTCTGGCCTTCACTTTCCTCATTAGTGATGTGATCTCTGTATCAGATACCAAGGAGTTTACGAAAGCACCTCATCTCCATTGCCTGTATCCTTCTTTCAATGTCTGCTGTTATGGTCTACGTTTCACATACGTACAACAATATGGACATGATCCTGGAACGCATCAGTCTGATCTTGAAGCTAATGGCGATGTTCTTGTCGTTCCAGAGGACGCGCTAGCTAAAAATTAATGTTCCACTGTGACCTCTGAATATGCTGCAGCAGCCTATCTTTTTTTTCTCTCTCTCTCATCTGCCTGCCATGTGCTTAGTGGTTTAGAATGGGGGACGGGACCGAATGATAGCTTGGTGGTTAGAGCGCTCCGCGTTACGAATGCAATCTGTTGGCCCGGGTTCGAGCCTAGGCCTTGAGCAACCACGCAGGATGCCTGTTGAAGGTGATTTTCCCCCTTGGAGTTAACATCAGTGCTGACACCACTCCCTTGAAAGTCCTTCGGATGACAATAGAAATCGAGGTCCCTTGTGCGAACGTACGCAGAACATCTTACGCGCACGTTCTGCTCGTCGGAAGAGAGAAGGCCGTTTGCGCCGATTGGGAACGGAGCACAAAGATTTACAAAACCACACGCACACGGGGACTGGCTGTTTAAAAAAAACAACCGAGTGCTTATTTCATAATCCTCGAAATTGCCACTTGCGCCGATTGGGAACGGAGCACAAACATTGACAAAACCACACGCACACGGGGACTGGATGTTAAAAAAAGCGCATGAGTGCTTATTCCATCATCCTCGAAAAAAAAGATAAAATCAATAAAATGTATTTAAAAAAATGCACATCCTATCGTCAAGGAGTACTGGGTTCGGTTCTCCAAAAGCTTTCGTTCCATAATAATCCCTGCTTAGCCCAGAGCCCAAGCCTTGTCAGTTATCCATGTCAAGAAAATGCCAAGGCTGCTTACGTTCAAATGCTGCTTACACCCCCCCCCCTTACCTCCCTCCTCCCCCCCCTCCCCCCCCTCCCTCCTCGTAGGGAATGCCGGGAAGCCCTGTCAGTATAAAATAGCATCCCTCCCCCTCCCCCACCTTCTGGAAATCTTGTGCTAGAAATTCCCTCATTTCTATCCCTCTCTTTTGTTTCTAGCTTTTTCTTTCATTTTCTTCCTGTTACACCCCCTTCTTCTTCCTCTTCTTCTTCTTCTTCTTCTTCTTCTTCTTCTTCTTCTTCTTCTTCTTCTTCTTCTTCTTCTTCTTCTTCTTCTTCTTCTTCTTCTTCTTCTTCTTCTTCTTCGCAATTCTTCTTCTTCTTCTTC
>CM054142.1:67758082-67775582 GCA_028751875.1 Rapana venosa | reverse complement strand
GGCGCGCGCATGTGTGTTGCGTATGTGCATGTGTGTGTGCGTGTATGTGTCTGTCTATATGTCTGTCTGTCTGTCTGTCTCTGTGTCTGTCTTTCTGTGTCTGTCTATATGTCTGTGTCTGTCTCTGTCTGTGTCTGTCTGTCTGTTTGTCTGTCTCTGTGTCTGTCTTTCTGTGTCTGTCTATATGTCTGTCTGTCTGGCTCTGTCTGTGTCTGTCTTCTCATGTCTGTGTGTCTGTCTTTCTGTGTCTGTCTGTCTGTCTGTCTGTCTCTATGTCTGTCTTTCTGTATCTGTCTTTCTGTGTATGTGCAAGCGTGTCTATACGCCCGCGGTGTTGTGTTGTGTGGTGTGTGTTGTGTGTGGTGGCGTGGTTGTGCGTTATACGCATTCGCTGAAGGCAGAAGTGTGCATAATTTATTGTGCGATTCATATCATAGTGTTATAGTGTTATGGCATAGCCTCTGCTTGACTGTGACATACCAACACAATAAGAGGTATCCACTTGAAGCTTAACTACACCACTCGTGCGTGTGCGCGTGCGTGCATAAATAATAAGTTTGTACCTCTTTTATAGTCAATGGTTTTATTTATAACATTGTGTTCCTGGATTGGTGTGTGTGTGTGTGTGTGTGTGTGTGTGTGTGTGTGTGTGTGTGTGTGTGTGTGTGTGTGTGTGTGTGTGTGTGTGTGTGGTGTGTGTGTGTGTGTGTGTGTGTGTGTGTGTGTGAGTGTGTGTGTGAGAGACAAAGAGAGAGTGCGTGAGAGTTGCGTGCGTGTGCGTGTGCATGAAATTTTTGTTTGCAGCTATCTTGGAAAGTTTTAACCTATATGAAGTTAATGTATCTTTCTTGCGTCTTTCGAAATTATGAAACGTATCATCAGTCTGCCTGTCAGTATTGTAATTGCCCTTCATGGGAAGATTATAGAGAGGTTTTGACTTTGACTTGACTTTGGCTTGACTTGACTTGACTCTCTCCTAAGTGTATGCGTAGCGAAGACGGGGGTGGGGGTGGGGGGAGGAGGGGGGGAGGAGGTGGGGGTTGAGGGGGGGGGGGGGGGGGGAGCAGGGAGCCTCTGCTGAAATCAAACAAACCTCATACAGACACAGAATTTATACAAATGCAGACAGGATATTTTGTTTGTTTGTTTGTTTATTTATTTTTCTTTTATATACGAGGATAATGGAAAAAGCAACTGTTTGAGCTTTTTTCACCCGGTGCAATCGGCGTTTTCGAGAAATGATGCACTTATCCGTTTCCACCGGCACTAAATGGCCTACTCGTTCACCAACCGGAACAGGCTATTTACGCGGCGAACAAGGATTTACTGCATGCGTTCGCACACGGGGCCTCGGTTTATGGTCTCATCCGAAGGACTTTTGGGGAGAGTGGAGTCTGCACTGATGTTAACTCCAGGAGAAAATATCCCCTTGTTTGTGTTTGTTTGTTAAAAGATGGGTAGCGCTGCTCGTGTGGCGATGACTCTCTCTCTCTCCTCTTAGAGACAAAGCCTGAGTTTTATGCTGTAGAAATCGGTCGTGATTGAAAGTAGTACGCAATCCATGTCAATCCAATCCAGTACAGTCCAATCCAGTACAACACAATACAATACGGTGCAATACAATGCAAAGCAATAGGATACAGTACTCGAACAAATTTGTCCTGGGAGGTCTTGTCCATCTCTCTCTCTCTCTCTCTCTCTCTCTCTCTCTCTCTCTCTCTCTCTCTCTCCTCTCTCTCTCTCTCTCTCTCTCTCTCTCTCTCTCTCTCTCTCTATCTGTCTATCTGTCTGTCTGTCGGTCGGTCGTCGGTCGTCGGTCGTCGGTCTGTCTTTCTATCTGTCTGCCTGTCTGTGTATCTATCTATCTGTTTTCTGTCTGTATGTATAATATATTTGTAATTGTATGAATGTATGTATGTATTTTATATTTATAATGTATTATTAGTATATATAAAGAGAAGAGAGAGAGAGAGAGAGAGAGAGAGAGAGAGAGAGAGAGAAGAAAGATAGAGAGAAGAGAGAAGAGAGAGAGAGAGAGGGAGAGAGAGAGAAATAACATCAGCTGTGCGAGCTAGGCATTGGTAATTAATGGAAAAAATAGCATAGCCATCCAGTGTGGTTCAAAACAAGATGGTTTATGTGCCATTAATTAACATTTCTAAGTTATTTCTTTGGGACAGTGCCAGTGTACTACAGTGCTCAGAGAGATAGAGAGAGAGGGGGGGACAATGACAATGACAATGACAAATTCTTTTATTTCGAGAATAATGAATAAGCACTCATGTGCTTTTTTACATTCAGTCCCCGCCCGTAGTGATACATCTTAATAATAACCCAATACTCATACCCTCACACAGTAGAAACAGAGGGAAATAACCCTTTCCCAACAAAACCCAAACAAATAAAAGAAAACCCCCAAAACAACCCCTCCCCCCAAAAAACAAAAAACACACACCAAAAAAACAAAAACAAACAAAAGAGAACAAAAGACCCAACAAAAGACCCACCAAAAACAAAACAAAACGGACCACAAAAGGAACCAAAAAAAAGACCAAAAAATGAAAAAAGGAGAAAAAAAGAAAAAGAGAAAAACAAACATAAAACTAAAAAAACGAGGACCCCCCCCCCCCCCCCCCAAACTTATAAAGTCATAAAAATAAACATCTACACATTGTAAAATAGTACTTAGAGCTGTTACACCTAACAATAAGAAATTGAAATAGGGCATTCATTAAAACTCAAGTACAGCCGACAAGCCTAATAAAATATTGAAAATATAAAGTATGAATACGTCCTTCATCAGGATACACAACAACTATAACTATAAGAAAAACAATAAAAGGAGAGAGAGTGAGAGTGAGAGAGAGAGTGAGTGTATTTCAGAGATGATATTAAATATATAAGTCTCAAAACAGTACACGATTACCATCAACGCTCATTTTGATTATACTCGTTCACATTCTATGTCATAAATCAATAAATCATCCAAAAACCCAATACAACAGTAGCGATAAGCGAGCGCGTTGTGCGCGTTGTGCGCTTGCGGTCGTTGCGCGCGTTGCGCGCTTGCGCGTTCGCGTTGGAGTAGGCGTGCGTTGCGCGTTGTCTCGTGCCCGTGCGTGTTGCGGTTTGGTATGTGTTCCTTTCAGGGATAATCTAAAAATATAATTCTCAAGACAGCACACGATCACCATCAATACTCATTTTTATTATACACGTTCAAATTATATGTCATGATAATTAAATAAACTCACTACTCATACCATCACCGTCACCGATCCCTCAGATTCCGAATCCTTTGGGGCGCCTTCGAAACTTTGTCAACCACCTTTCTCCAGTCCTCTCGTCTCTCAGCCGCCCTCAGGGTGTCTCTCAGCTCCATGTCTGTCCACTCTCGAATGTTGTCCTCTCATCTCTTCCTTTGTCTGCCTCTTCTTCTTCCTCTCTCACTGTGCCTTGTAGGATTGTTTTAGCAAGACCAGAGAAGCGTGTGACATGACCAAACCACTTCAGTTTTCGATGTCTGACGAGTGTTTGAAGGTCAGTATATGGCCCGATTTCATTGCGGATGTGTCTCTTGACTTCATTCGTGATGCGGTCTTTGTACGAGATGCCTAAGAGGCTTCGGAAGCACCTCATTTCTACAGCTCTTATTCTTCTAAGTCCGCTGTGAAGGTCCATGATTCACATGCATATAAGAATATTGACATGACCAGAGAGCGCATCAGTCTGATTTTGGAACTGATGGAGATTTTTCTGTTGCTCCAAATGGTTTTGAGCTTGGTCATTGCGGCTGTGGTCTGGGCAAGTCTTGACAGTATTTCTGGTTTTGATCACTCGCATGTCACGATAAATCCCAAATATTTCAATCTGTGAACATTTTCGAAATTCTGGTCTTTGATTTTGATTTTGATGTGAAGTTGTTGTTTGTCATCACTTTTGTCCCCCCCCCCCCCCCCCCCCCCCGCTGATTTCCATACCAAATTTTGTTGATTTTTCTTCTACGCGGTTCACTAAGTCTGTTAGTTCTTGCTCGTGACCAGCTAATCCGTCATTATCATCAGCGAAGCGCAAGTTTGTGATTGTTCGACCTCCAATACTCACTGTTCCTTCGTGTTCTTCTAGTGCTTCTTCCATGATTCTCTCAAGAAATAGATTGAAGAGAGTAGGGGGAGCAGGCAGCCCTGGCGCACACCGACCGTCGTCTGAAACCAATCACCTATGTTGTTTCACACAATAAAAACAAGAAAGAAAAGAAAAGAAAAAAATCCAAACCTATACAGTCATTGAGAGAGAGAATGTGTGTGTGTGTGTGTGTGTGTGTGTGTGTGTGTGTGTGTGTGTGTGTGTGTGTTGTGTGTGTGTGTGTGTTGTGTTTTTTTTTTCAGGGTCATACTAAATATATAATTCTCAAGGCAGCACACGATCACCATTAACACTTTTTGATTATACTCATACAAATTGAACGTCATGATGATAAAGTAAGCCCAATACCCATACACTCACACAATAAAGTGGGAAAAAAACCCAATAAAGTCATAAAATGAACATCTACACATTGTAAGTAAGAGAGACAAATTCTTTTATTACCAGGATAATGAATAAGTACTCATGTGCTTTTTTACATCCAGTCCCCACCCGTAGGGATACATCTTAATAATGAACCCAATACTCATACTCTCAAACAGTAGAAACAAAGGGAAAAAAATAAAAAAACAAACAGACCAACAAAAAAACAAAAGAACCCCCCCCAAAAAAAACATCCCTCTCCCCTGGAAAAACACACAACAACAAACAAACAAACAACAGAAAAAAACAAAGAAAAAACACACCAAAATCAAAAAACCCCAAACAAACCAAAACAACAACAAAAAGAGAAGAGAGAGGAGAGAGAGAGAGAGAGAGAGAGAGAGAGAGAGAGAGAGAGAGAGAGGAGAGGAGAGAGAGAGAGAGAGAGAGAGAGAGAGAGAGACCAAAAAGCCAAACTTATTAAGTCATAAAAATGAACACTTCCATATTGTAAAATGGTACGCATAGTTGTTACACGTAACAATAAGGTATTGAAATAGGACATTCACTCAATAATAATAATAATAATATATATGGAATTTATATAGCGCTGAATCTTGTAAAAAACAAACAAATCGAAGCGCTTGCACTCAATCATTTACAGGAATGCAACTCTCCTTAAACATAATGAGCAACAGATTTCAAATCCATGCGCGCGCACTACGCACGCACACGCACGCGCACACACACACACACACACACACACACACACACACACACACACACACACAACACACACACATATACACACACGGAACAACACTTAGAAGGTGAAAGATGCTGTTGAAAATTAGGGACAGATATGTGGGGGAAAAGTCTCAGGTAGGAAATAAGTGTGTTTTGAGGCTGGATTTGAAGGAATCAAGTGAAGGCTTTTGACGAAGTGAAAGAGGGAGGTCATTCCAGGTGGATGGACCAGAAACAGAGAAGGAGCGACGGCCAACAGTGGTTTGTTTGAATCTTGGTGTTCGAAAGCACAAAGTATCTGCGGCTGAACGAAGGGAACGGGATGGAATGTACAGGTGAAGACAGTTACAGAGATAAGAGGGTGCAGATTTGTGGAGACATTTGAAACAGAGGATATTGATTTTATACTCCAGTCTTTGTGAGACAGGCAACCAGTGAAGAGATCGCAGAAGAGGAGTGATGTGTTCAGATTTTTTCTTTCTTAGGACCAGTCGAGCTGCAGAGTTTTGTATGCGTTGAAGAGAGTGGATAGATGATGCTGGTAGGCCAGCCAAAAGAGAATTACAGTAGTCTAAACGAGAAAGAATGAGAGATGTGACAAGCTTGGAAGTTGCATCAGTGGACAGATACTTGCAAATCGCGCTTATGTGCCGTAATTGATAGTAGCAAGACTGGCAGGTCTGGGTGATGAATTTTTTCATAGAGAGTGTGTTGTCAAGAACTACTCCTAAATACTTCACAGAGTTGGACAAAGGAACTGACGTGTTGCCGAATTCTATTGAAGTTTTTTTGATAGAGGAAAGTTTATGTTGGGTCCCTATGAGCATCGCTTCGGTTTTATCGGCATTAAGTTGTAACTTGTTCTGAGTCATCCAGTTTTGAATGTCTTGAAGGCAGTAGGACATATTTGTCAGGAGGGAAGGCAAGTTTTCAACAGTATCGCTGCACTGAAGTTGAGTATCATCGGCATAGAAATGATGATCAATAGGGTGGTTGTTTATTATATGTGAGAGTGGAGCAGTGTAGAGAGTAAAGAGAACAGGGCCCAGGACTGATCCTGCGGGAGTCAACAAGCTATCTATGTGCCTCAACCCTCAAGGTCAAGGCCTTAAGGTCAAAGTGAGAGGAGAGAAAGAGAGAGAGGGGAACGAGAGAGAGAGAAGAGGGAGAGGGGGAAAGAGAGGGAGGGGGGAGAGAAAGGGAGGGAGAGAGACAAAAGGGAGAGGGGGAAAGAGAGAGGGGGGTGGGGAGAGAAAGAGAGAAGGGAAAAGAGAGAGGGAGCAAGAAGGAGAGAGGGGGGAGAGAGGAAGAGAGGGAGAGAGAGAGAGGAGGGAGAGAAAGAAAGGGAAGGAAAGAGAGAGAGAGAAGAGGGAGAGAGAGAGAGGGGGGGGAGAGAGAAAAGAGAGAGGAAAGAGAGAGAGAGAGAGAGCAGAAAGGAGAGAGAGGGAAAGAGAGAGAGAGAGGGGGGGGAGAGAGAAAGAGAGAGGGAAAGAGAAAGAGCAGAAAGGAGAGAGAAAGAGGAAGAGAGAGGGGAAGAGAGGGAGGGAGAGAG
The DNA here is from genome assembly GCA_028751875.1 of Rapana venosa. NCBI lineage: Eukaryota > Metazoa > Mollusca > Gastropoda > Neogastropoda > Muricidae > Rapana > Rapana venosa. The sequence continues at coordinate 67,768,774 of CM054142.1, read as the reverse complement.
GGAGAGAGGAGAGAGAGGAGAGAGAGATGGTGAGAGAGAGAAGGGAGAGAGAGAGAGAGAGAGAGAGAGAGAGAGAGAGCGGGAGGCGAGATAGAGGAGAGAGAGAGGGGAGAGAGAGGAGCGAGAGAGAGAGAGGAGAGATAGAGACAGGGTGTGTGTGTGTGTGTACCTTGATATGCATGGAAAGGGCTGTGTCCTGTCATTTTCTTTCTTTTCTTGCAGTCTTGCTACAGTCTTTCAAATCACGCTGCATGTACAAGGGTAAGGGTCATCAGCGTAGAAACACCAATAATCCTCAGATGACGGTATTCTTTTACAGCTTTATCATGGCTACCTGGCCAAACAATCACATATCTATGTCTTACATTATGCCCTCAATCCTCAGGTGAGGATATAATTATGTCTATGCCCTTAATCCTCAAGTGAGGATATGTGTCAATCCCCTCAATCCTCAAGTGAGGATCTATGTCTATGCCATCAATCCTCAAGTGAGATATCAATGTTGTCTAAGTACTCTATCCTCAAGTGAGGATATATTATGTCTTTCGGTACACAAGAGAGGATACATGTCTATGTATTCAATCCTCAAATGAGGATATGTCTATGCCCTCAATCCTCAAGGGATGACATATATGTATATATGTGTATATACTCAATCCTTAGGTGAGGACATATGTCTATGGCCTCAATTCTCAAATGATTATATCTGCATATTCCCTCAATCCTCAATTAAGAAAACGTGTATTTCAATCCTCAAGAGAGGATATATGCCTATATACTCAATCTTCGATTGAGGATATATGCCTATGCCCTCATTCCTCAAGAGGACATATGTCTATACCCTCAATTCTCAAATATGTCTGTATATTGCCTCAATCTTCAGTTGAGGAAACATGTCTTTCAATCCTACGAAGGAAGGTGGCAAGATGGTTAAGACGTTTGCCTGCCAACAAGTAAACCGTGAGGTTCTGGGTTCGATTCCCAGCCTCGCCCTTTCTTCCCAGTTTGACAAAAAAAATCGAACTGAATGTCAAAGTCCTTCGGATGAGACTATAAACCGAGGCCCCGTGTGCGAACGCGTGCAGAACATCTTGCGCACACGTTAAATCCTGTTTCGCTTTTCGAAAGAGTAGGCCATTGTGTGCTGGTGGGAACAGATGACAAAATTTACAAAACCGCATACACACGGGGACTAGATGTAAAAAAGCACGTGAGTGCTTATTCCATTATCCTCGATATAAAATATAAAAATAAAAAAAACTATCTGAGCGCTTTGATTTGTTGCTTTACAAGATTCAGCGCTATATAAATTCAATACATTATTATTATTATTATTATTATTATTATTATTATTATTATTATTATTATTATTATTATTATCATTATCATTATTATTATTATTATTATTATTATTATTATTATTATTATTAATCCTCAAATGAGGACATATGTCTATACCCTCAATCCTCAATTGAGGACATATGTCTTTCAATCCTCAAGTGAGGATATAATTATGCCTATGTCCTCAATCGTAAAATGAGGACACAATAATTATATCTATGTACTCAATTCTCAAACGAATCACCCAGTGTATTTCTATACATTAAAACTATGTGAAAATTGAGCAGTTAAACAAAAAAAATGAGTGGTACTATAAAAGACACTCCTTGACTCCGAACAAACTTTGAATGGTACTATAAAAGTCAGTACTTGAGCCAGCAAAAAAAAATTGAATGGTACTATAAAAGACACTACTTAACTCCGAAAATTTGTGCAATGGTACTATAAAAAAAAACACCATTTGACTGCTGGAGAGTAAGCTCAAGGTTACACTCCCGCTTTAGCTTGCAGGTCATGTAGTATCAATGTTCACAGATTTGTTTAAAGTGTGAACAAATGCACTGTGTACTTGGGTTGTTTTTTTAATACATTGAGGACATAGAGCAATACCAGGTTGTCACGAGAAAGTTGGAAATGATCATCAAATGAGGATTTCCCGTGTTCATACAGTGTTGACCCAGCACTTGTATTTTGTGGTTAGGAAACTAGCAGACGACAAATGACTGAGGGTGTACAGTGTGTGTTGAAAAAAAAATTGAAACCTACCAAATTTGTACAAAATCACACGAGCTTTTTAGTTAGAGGCTAGTCTTTCGCAAAAAGTGGTTTAATTGTTTTTCTGTGGATGTTTTAGTACATGCAGTATAAACGCAAAAGAGTCACAAAGAAAAAAACAACAGAAGGGAACGTGACAAAAAATCTAAAACAGGTGTGTAGCCTAAGAAACCCACGTGGTAGGTCAGGCTGACTATACCCTGGCTTGTGATAGGCTGAAACTGCGGTCATGTGACAGCGAAGATTGGTAAGAGTGAATGTGCTTATGTGGGGGCAGCATCCATCATTGCACCATCGATCATTGCACGATCGATCATTGCAGGGCCCTGGACCAGTGTGTAAGTATAGTTACTAGATTAGTTGTTTTTAGCCTCTTAGGGCTGCTAACAATCAGCTTGTTATGCAGTATGCCCTAGTCTATGGCCTTTACCATATCGTGAGCCTGTGGGAGTAGTTGTGTACTAAATCTGCAAAATGTTAATTTGTGAGGTCAGCTTTATTTTTTTAATTTAAGTTTAAGTAAAAGGTTTTTTTAAAATCGTTGTAGTCTTGTTGGTTTTGTTGGTTTGTAATACCCGAGATATCGAGGTGAGATGGTGAACAAATAATATTGTGGGTTTATTTGGTTGGTTGGTTTGTTGGTTGTGCGTTTGGGTGGTTTGTTTGTTGGTTGGAGTTGGTTGGTTGGTTGATTGGTTGATTGATCTGGCTTGTTTGGTTAAATGGTAGGTGAGTGGATGGGTGTGTAGGTGTGGTCTGTGTGATTAATTGGTTGGTGGGATGGTTACTGGTTGTTTTCTTGATAGTTTGTTTTGATTGGCTCATTGGTTGGTTGGTTGATTGTTTGGTTGATTGGCTAGTCGTTTGTCATATGGTTAGCTGGTTGGTTGGATGAGTGGTTGGATGGTTAATTTGTGTTTTTTTTTATTCTTTGAAAAGTTGTTTCCTTTTCATAGCGATCTAGTCTTTACCGCAGTCAGTGATGTTCAACTGTTATTTTTTGTTTATTTTCTTTTTCAGTTACGAAAATTTAGGACAAACGTTTCTAAACAAAATAAAAATAAGCTAAAACAAAAGTACAAATACGATTTGTTTTTGAAGAGCAAGTGAGATCAACTGTTTTTCAAGTACTTAATCAACCAAGAACACACACATACACTCACTCACTCACACAACACACCACACACACACACACAACACGAGCGCGTGCGTGCGTGCGTGTGTTCATACGCACATGTGTGTGAGCACCTCCAACACACATACACACAGACGTACACACACACACACGTGCACTCCTGCGCGTGTGCACTCCCCTTCCACACACATGCACGCACACAAACAAACACACATACACACACGTACACACACGCACACACATATGCACGTACACACATACATACATACAAACACACACACGCACGTGCACACACACAAACACACACATGGGTGCGCTAATAAAACAGATGTATTGTTAGACAGGGGTTGGGATGGGATAGCCTGGTGGTTAGAGTGATGCCCATTGCGCTCGTGGTTCGAATCTCGTTCAAGAGGGTTTTTCCTCAGGAGTTAACATCAGTGCCAACTCCACTCCCCCTAAAAGTTCTTCGGATGAGACTACAAACCGAGGTCCCTTGTGCAAACTTCTTGCGCACACATTAAAGCCTGTTCCATTTTTCTGAAGAGTAGGCCATTGTGTGCCGGTGGGAATGGATGACTAAATTTACATAAGAAGAAGAAGAAGAAGAAGAAGAAGAAGAAGAAGAAGAATGAATGGAATTTATATAGCGCTATATCTTGCAAAAAGAAATAAAAGCACTTGCATTCAACACACCCATACATACAACCAATAACAAGTAACAGAGTTAACAAATTCAAATGTACATACACGCGTGCCGCACACACACCACACACACACACACACACACACACACACACACACACACACTACACACTTTGGCAGGGTGATGGGATTTGGACTATTTTAGGCAGGGATAGATTTGAAATGAAACAAGAGGGGGGAAATCAGATTTGAAATAAATGTGTCTTGAGGTTGGATTTAAAAGTGCCATAAGTAGGCTTTTGGCGAAGGGAGAGAGGGTGGTCATTCCAGATCACTGGACCAGAAACAGCGACGGCCAACGGTGGATTGGTTGAATCTCGGTATTCATAAGCGTAGGGTATCTGCAGCAGAGCGGAGGGAACGAGAAGGAGTGTATAGATGAAGACAGTCGCAGAGGTAGGAGGGAGCTGTTTTGTGGAAACATTTGTAACAGAAGGTACTGATCTTATAGCTTACTCTCTGTGGCACAGGCAGCGAGTGGAGAGATTGCAAGAGAGGGTTATGCCCAGATTTTCTCTTTCATGGAAAGAAGTGAGAGCAGAGTTTTGTATACGTTGAGGGAGTGGAGGATGATGGTTTTGGCAACAGCAAAAGAGAATTGCATTAGTCCAGACTGAAAGAATGAAATGTTGATCTAGTTTTGGATGTTGACAGTGGACAGATACTTTTGATTGCATAATACGGGCGTGATTGATAGAGCACGACTGGCAGGTCTAGGTGATGAATTGTTGCATAGAGGGTGTGTTGTCGATAACAACCCCAAGATACTTCACAGCAGTGGATAGAGGAATTGACGTATTGCCGAATTCTATTGAAGCTGTTGTGATGGGAGAGAGTTTGTGTTTGGTCCCTACAAGCATGGCTTCGGTTTTGTCTGGATTTAGCTGTAACTTGTTCTGTATCATCCAGTTTTGGATATATTGAAGGCAGTAGTCCATATTTGTCATACACACGGGGACTGGATGTAAATAAAGCACTGATTGCTTATATATAAATAAAAGCATATGGGATACAGATTTTATGTAAATAATAAGTTAACATATTAAATGCATCATGTCAAATATGGAAGAAACAATATTATATATGTACCTCTGTCAAATCTGTCAATCTAGCTATTGAACTTGTTTCACATTTGGACTTCTTAGGACTACCAATTGTTATTGGTTGCATGACTATAAAAATGAGTTGAGTTCAAGCGCTTTGATTTGTCTTAGCAAGATAGAGCGCTGTGTAAATTCCATTTTTCTTCTTCTTCTTGTCATATAAATGATTTGAGTGCAAGCGCTTCGATTTGTTTTTTGGGTGTTTTTTTTTTTTTACAAGATTCAGCGCTATATAAATTCCATATATTATTATTATTATTATTATTATTATTATTAAGGTACAAATGGGTTAAACTGAGTTGTTTCTATTTTCTGAACTCTGCACAGATCATTACCCTTTCTTTTGGTGTACGATTCATTGTTCTACCTCTAAAACTGACGAAGTTATGGGTGTTTGAAATGGGTGACACAGCGATTTCACATTCTGAGAAAATCGGGTTTCAAGTTTTTCCCATCTCTGAAGAACTAACACGCTAGCAACAGATCCTTCTATTCAACTTATGTTGGCAAAATTTATTTATTTATTTTATTTATTTGTACCACTTTAAGTCACGGCAGATTTCTCTGCGTGAAATTCGGGCTGCTCTCTCCGGGAAGAGCGCGTCGCTGCAGAGCAGCGCCACCCTTTTTTTTTCTTTTTTCTGACTGCAACTGTATTTGTTTCCCTATCAGAGTGGCTTTTTCTACAGAATTTTGCCAGGGACAACTCTTTGTTGCCGTGGGTTCTTTTACGTGCGCTAAATATTTTTTGTGTAACACACGGGACCTCGGTTTATCGTCTCATCCGAAAGACTAGCACCAGACCACCACTCATGGTCTAATGGATGGGGAAAAATTTTCGGGTCCAAACGGGATACGAACCACCGCACACTTCCGACCGGGACTTTTCGCTTTCTAGACAGGCGCGTTACCTCTAGACCACCGATCCACTATGGCGTTATAACATACTATTCCACAGAATCAGACAAAAAATACAGTAATATACTGACTGGCTTTGTCGTGAATTTTAGTTTATAACCCCTCCCCCTCCCCTCCCACCCCCACCCCTGAGAAAAAGAGTATGTAGTGGAAGAAGTCGGATTGGGATTAATGAGGAGACTTGTTAGTATCTGACTAACATGCTTCCAATAAAATTCACTCACAGTCAGGCAAAGACATGTAGAATCTAATAAAATTATACTTGGTTACATAATTATTCCCCTTGGATTTAACATCAGTGCAGACTCCACTCTCCCCAAAAAGTCCTTCGGATGAGACTATAAACCGAGGCCCCGTGTGCGAACGCACGCAGACCATCTTGCGCACGCGTTAAATCCTGTTCCGCTTTTCGTAAGAGTAGGCCATTGTGTGCCGGTGGGAATTCTTCTTAATTCTTCTTCGCAATTCTTCTTCCTCGCAATTTCTTCGCAATTCTTCTTCTTCATCGCAATTCTTCTTCTTCTTCTTCTTCTTCTTCTTCTTCTTCTTCTTCTTCTTCTCATCTTCTTCTTCTTCCTCCTCCTCGCAATTCTTCTTCTTCTGCTTCGCAATTCTTCTTCTTACTTCGCAATTCTTCTTCTTCTTCGCAATTCTCTTCATTCTTCATCATCATCATCATAATCATCATCATCATCATCATCATCATCATTCTCTTCTTCTTCTTCTTTCTTCTTCTCTTCTTCGATCGCAATTCTACATCATCATCATCTTCATCACCTTCTTCTTCTCGCAATTCTTCGCAATTCTTCGCGATCTTCTTTTTTTTTTCCTCTTTTTCTCTCGCAATTCTTCGCGATTCTTCTTCTTCGCAATTCTTCGCGATTCTTCTTCTTCGCAATTCTTCTTCGCAATTCTTCTTCCTCCCCTCCTCCTCCTCCTCTTTTTCTCTCTTCTTCTTCTTCTTCTTCTTCTTCTTCTTCTTCTTCTTCTTCTTCTTCTTCTTCTTCTTCTTCTTTAGTTTTCTATGTGTTCTGTATTCAGCTAAGTTTAAATCCAAACTGTGCCTCTAGGTGCTAGTAGAAAAAAGCGATGGCGATTCGGCTGGCTTGTTTCTGTCGTATTTTTGTTTTATGTTGAGCATGAGTACAGCCCAACTAGCTTTGCCACCTCCTCCTCACCTCACCTATCCCGTAGTCCCTTGCACCGTGCGCGGAGATTTTGCAACCAGCTTCCTCCACTCCCCGCGGTCCTCTGCTTTCCGTAGCAATTCGTTCCACACTTTTGCCACACTCTTTGTCCCTTCCCCTTTATATAGTTGCAAAAGCATGGTATTGGTAGAAAGTATCTGTAAATGAGTGATATTCGGGGGAAAAAAGTGTGATATTGGCAAAAAGCATGATATTGCCCAAAAATGATATTGCACAAACGTGATATTGGCAAAAAGGGCGATACTGGCAAAAAGCAAGATATTGGCCCCCAAAAAGCGCCATACAGGCAAAAAGCATGATTTTGGCAAAACCGCATAATTATTGGCGAAAGCGTGATTTCGGCAGAGGCATGACATTGACAACAGCATGACACTGGCAAGAACATGATATTAGCAAAAGCGTGACATTTGCAAAAAAAAACAACCCATGACATTGGCAAAAGAAATGACATTCGCAAAAGCATGACATTGGCAAAATCGTGATATTGGCAAAAGCATGACATTGGCAAGAACGTGATATTGGGAAAAAATGTGATATTGGCAAAACAATGGCATTGGCAAAAGCATGACATTGGCAAAAACGTGATATTGGCAAAAACGTGATATTGGTAAAAGAATGAAATTGGCATATGAATTCCCCCAAACTCCGTGTATTGTGGGCTAAGGCCGGTATACAGATTAAACGCGTTCAGAGTTCAGAGTTCTCTCTTACACACAAACACACACACACACTATATCTATCTATCTATCTATCTATCTATATATATATATATATATATATATATACATATATACATAATATATATATATAAATATACATATATATATATATATATAAATATATACATATATATATACATAAATACACACACTTTAACACACACATACTATAATAAACACATTTTTTCACACACACAATCTATCTATCTATCTATCTACCTATCTATCTATCTATCTATCTATATTTTACACTCACATTCTAATACACACACTATAAAACACTCACATAGACACACAACACAACACAAAACACACACAAACACAACACAACACAACACGCAAACAACACAACACACACACACACACTCACCACAGTGCCTGTCAGAGACACATTAACCTATCTACTGACCCAGCGCGCAAGATTTCACGCCCACATGATTCTAACAGTTCGGCAAACAAACACCAGGTACTTTTGCCCTGTGCCTTGACCTCCCAACAGCACGTGACGATCGAATTTCGCGAACCAAGTTTGCAGAAGGTTTCCCAAACCAGAAGAGTGCATTCATTGGGTCGATAGGGACTACTTGTATTCTTTCTTTTTTTTCAACTCAGTAGGGACTACTTTTATTCTTTATTTCTGTTATTCTTCCTCGAAGTCGGAATTCCGCTACCTAACTGGTGAGGGGAAACGAGGGAGGGAGGGAGGAGGGAAAGAACAGTCCCATACGCAAAAATCTCACCATTGGTGAACCTCAGAGTTCAATCCTTGGAACGAAATAAAAACTTTGTTCATTTATTCGAGGATAATGGAATAAGCACTTGTGTGGTTTGTTTGGGTGGTGGTTTTTTTTTAAACATCCAGTCCCTGGTTGCATGCAGGTTTTCTTGTGTAAATTCTGTCATCTGTTCCCACCTGGCACACAATGGCATACTCTTCCGAAAAAAACGGAACATGTTTTAACGTATGCACAAGATGTTCTGCGTGCGTTCACACACACACACGGGGCTTTGGTTTATAGTCTCCTGGGAAAGACTTGAAGGACTACTACTATTCAGAGAGAGTGAGCGAGAGAGTGAGAGAGAGACAGAGAGAGAGAGAGAGAGAGAGAGAGAGAGAGAGAGTTTATCAGTATGTAAGAATTTACTGAGGTAGGCAGCTTCAGATTTACTTTTGGGAAACGGACTATAAAAGCATCAACCGCAGTAAGTTTATTCCAAACAACCCTACGCCTACCCAAACAACAACAATAACAACAACAGCAACAAATAGAAACAACAGCAACAAAAACAGAACCAACAGCAACAAAAACAGAAACAACAGCAACAAAAACAGAAACAACAGCAACAAAAACAGAAACAGCAGCAACAAAAACAGAAAACAACAGCAACAAAAACATAAACAACAGCAACAAAAACAGAAAACAAAAACAAAAAAACAGAAAAACAACAGCAACAAAAACAGAAACAACAGCAACAAAAACAGAAACAGCAGCAACAAAAACAAAAAAAACAGAAACAACAGCAACAAAAACAGAAACAGCAGCAACAAAAACAAAAAAACAGAAACAACAGCAACAAAAACAGAAACAGCAGCAACAAAACAAAAAAAAACAGAAACAGCAGCGACAAAAACAGAAACAACAGCAACAAAAACAAAAAAACAGAAACAGCAGCGACAAAAACAGAAACAACAGCAACAAAAACAGAAACAACAGCAACAAAAACAAAAAAAACAGAAACAGCAGCAACAAAAACAGAAACAACAGCAACAAAAACAGAAACAGCAGCAACAAAACAGAAACAACAGCAACAAAAACAGAAAACAGCAGCAACAAAAACAGAAAAAAATAGCACCAGCAGCAACAACAACATCATCAACAGCAACTGCAACAACAACATTTCCTGCTCACGTAAAGACGTAGGCCTGCACAAAGGAACTTCAATAAGTCTTGAGGCGTTTTTTGTTTTGGGTGTGACATCAGTGTTTGCAATGCCTTCAGGGTCTGGCTTTATCACAGTTCTTCATTAAACCATTGAGAAGGCTGGGGGCAACAGCAAAGTGAGAGGCTGTATCATCAGTGGCTTTCTTTCCCACTCATGGATTTCCACTTTACAGCTTAGTCTTTAGTGATCGACTATGACTCTCTGACTAGGAGGCTTGACTTGCTCAGTCCTTAGGTGCTGCAGCCCTGGGGGCTAGTTGGCCTTTGGAGAACATCTCCAACGCTGACTCTCCTTATGCTCTCTTGGCCAAGAGATTGGGGGATGTGCTGTTGGCAAGGCATCTCCACTATAATCAAATTTCTGCCCTATTTCTGAAACAGCGGCTGCCGCCTCAGCTGCTTTGGAGGTTATCCTTGAACACGATGGACAAACAATAATTTTTTTGCAAAGGACAGGGTATTTTCAAGGTACTAGTAGTCTTAGTCAGTCTCTTCCTGCAAAAACGGTTTTGCGTGCAGACAAGCTATGGCTCAGTGCTTCTGTGCCTTTAAACTGACAGAAAAATGAATGTTGACATGGTGATCCCCACAGACAAAGTTCATGCCCTGGTGCTTGGATTACTGACTTACATACTTTGCAAATAGGGTAACCATCACCTTGAGCCAGAGATTAGCATTACTAACACTCACACCCCCCCACCCCACCCCCCACACACACACCCACCCCCCCCCCCCCACACACACACACACACACACACCCACTCACATATATCCAGAGAGATAGATAGATAGATAGATAAGTAGATAGATAGACAGACAGACAGACAGACAGACAGATAGATAGAT
>CM054142.1:67750582-67753082 GCA_028751875.1 Rapana venosa | reverse complement strand
GGCCGACGTCTGTGTTTCAGCAGCGTGTACATAAATATGTTAAAGATGCTGTAATTCATATCAGCGTTTGGCAGGCTATGGAGACAAGAACATACCAAGCATGCAACCTGTACTCGCAAAACCCTAATGAGCTTCTCTGAAGTTGGGATGATTATGCCAGCTGAGGCCAGCAGGCAGACAGACAGCCTGCTGTGTTACAAGCACATGAGAAGACTAGGTACCGCGCATTCCCCCACCCCACCCCCAACAAGGGAACGCAGAGAAAGAAGGTACAAGGTAAAGATGTCCTTATACCCTATGTGGTCGAATGGAGAGCGAGGCGTCAGCAACCTCACTTTTTCCATGGGCCAGCATATTTTGAGGGCTGGAGGCGCCTGCCCATCTCCTCTCCCTCCCTCGCTGCTTTACCTTCCCTGACCCTAAAGAGGGCAGGTACCCATTTACAGCTGGGTGAACTGGGGGGTGGGGTGGGGTGGACTGTACCCAAGCCAAGGCACACAAACGGTCACCCATCCACTTTGGTAACCACGCTCGACTTTGCTTAACATTAAAAAAAAATATTTCTTTTTATATCGAGGATAATGGAATAAGCACTGATGTGCTTTTTTACATCCAGTCCCCGTGTGTATGCGGTTTTGTAAATTCTGTCATCTGCTCCCACCGGCACACAATGGCCTACTATTAAGAACAGCGGAACAGGATTTAACATGTGCGCAAGATGTTCTGCGTGCGTTCGCACACGGGACCTCAGTTTATAATCTCATCCGAAGGACTTTTGAGGAGAGCCGAGTCTGCACTGATGTTAACTCCTGGGGAAAAAAATAATATCCCCTTGAACGGGAATCGAACCCGGGGTCGTCAGATTGCGAACGCAATGTTCTGACCACTAGACTATCCCGTCCCGTAACATTAGCTTTGGGAGAAAGCGAGTGCTCTGACCACTGAGCTACCCAGTCCACAAAGAAGGTAGAAACAGATGCACTTTATCCCGTCTCTTTTTTGTTTCAAGTCAGTCATTCTAATAATATCATCATCATCCTACCATTCCTGCCATTTTTTTGGTCTGGGCTTTTTCTTGTTCTCCGTTGTAACACAGAACGCCATTTCCATGAGAGATTCCATCCTTCTGCTCGCAGAGTGTGATCGTGGGAGCGGCCATCATCTCGGCGACCGTCTCATCGCTGATGACAGGACGTGTCGCTGACAAGATTGGGAGGCGGCTGACACTGACACTGACAGCCCTAGTGTGTGTCATAGGGCCTCTGTTGGCAGCAGCAGCCCCTAACAAGGAGATGTTGCTAGCTGGGAGATTTGTGACAGGGTTTACATTTCGTGAGTTTTGGGGGCGGAGGAGTGAGGGCTGGTTTTTGGGGTTTTTTGTGGGGTTTGGGTTGGGGGGGTTTTGGGGGGGAGTTTTGTCTATGAGATGTTTCGTGGTGGTTTTTTGTTTGTTTTTCTTGTATTGTTTTATTTTTTCTTTTATGTCGAGGATAATGGAATAAGCACTCATGTGGTGGGGTTGTTGTTGTTTTAATACATACAGTCTCTATGTGTGTACAGTTTTGTAAATGTTGTCATCCGTTGTGTGGTGTGGTGTGGTGTGGTGTGGTGTGGTGTGGTGTGGTGTGGTGTGGTGTGGTGTGGTGTGGTGTGGTACGGTGTTGTGTAGTGTGGTGTGGTGTGATGTCGTGTGCGTGTGGCGCGGTTTGGTGTGATGTGGTGTGGTGTGGTGTAGTGTAGTGCAGTGTTAATAATAATAATGTATGGAATTTATATAGCGCTGAATCTTGTAAAGCAACAAATCAAAGCGCTCAGATGACTTTTTTATGCGTGTGTATGCGGTTTTGTAAATTTTGTCATCCGTTCCCACCGGCACACAATGGCCTACTCTTTCGAACAGCGGAACAGGATTTATGTGCGCAAGATGTTCTGCATGCGTTCGCACACGGGGCCTCGGTTTATAGTCTCATCCGAAGGATGTTAGTGTAGTGTTAGTGTGGTGTGATGTGGTGTGGTGTGGTGTGGTGAAGAGTGGTGTAGTGTAGTGTAGTGTAGTGCAGTGTTAGTGTAGTGCAGTGCAGTGTGGTGTGGTGTGGTGTAGTGTAATGTAGTTTGGTGTGGTGTGGTGTGGTGTAGTGGGGTGGAGTGTGGTGTGGTGTGGTGTAGCGTGGCGTGGTGTTGTGTGATGTGGTGTGTGTAGTGTGATGTGGTGTGGTGTAGTGTGGCGTAGTGTAGTGTAGTGTAGTGTAGTGTAGTGTAGTGTAGTGTGGTGTAGTGTAGAGTAGTGTAGTGTAGTGTATGTAGTGTAGTGTAGTGTAGTGTAGTGTAGTGTAGTGTAGTGAAGTGTAGTGTAGTGGTAGTGTAGTGTAGTGTAGTGTAGTGTAGTGTAGTGCAGTGCAGTGCAGTGCAGTGTAGTGTAGTGTAGTGTAGGGAAGTGTAGTGTAGTGTAGTGTAGTGTAGTGTAGTGAGTGTAGTGTAGTGTAGTGTGGTGTAGTGTAGT
>CM054142.1:67730582-67740582 GCA_028751875.1 Rapana venosa | reverse complement strand
ACACTCACACATATAAAGACACAGACAGACAAACACAGACACAGATTATTTCCACCCACCACCACCACCCTCACCCCCCACCCCCAACACCCAATCCCCAACGCCTCCCCTTCCCCTCCCCCGCAACCCCCCACCCCCTCTCCACGGCTCTCCTTCCGCTGCTTGCCCCCACGACGATCACCACACCCACCATTACCCATCACCACCACCACCACTACCACCATCGCCCATCACCACAACCATCACCACGCCCACCCACCACCACCACCACACCACCACCCCATCACCACCAACCATCACCACCACGCCCACCCACCACCACCACCACTACCACCATCGCCATCACCACACCACACCACAACCACCACCACTCCACCACCACATCACCACGACCACCACCATACACCCATCACCACAACCCACACAACCATCACCACCACGACCACCATCACCACCATCACCACACACCACCACCAACATCACCACGACCACCACCACCATCACCACCACGACCACCACCACCACAATCACCACCACCACGACCACCACACACCACAACCATCACCATCACCACCACGACACCATCACCACAACCATCACCACGACCACGACCACCACCACCACCACGACCATCACCACGCCCACCAATCACCACCACAACTACCACCATCACCACAACCATCACCACCACGACCACCACCACGACCATCACCACGACCACCACCACCATCACCACGACCACCACCATCACTCACTCACAGGCAGAGCCTTTTGTCCCATGACAAACAGGCCCAGTGCTGCACACGCTGTCCCGACTGGTGAAGACACGGCACGTGCTCAGAGCTCTGGCTGTGGGCAGCTGCCTGTCCTTCTTCTTCGCCTGGTCTGGCATCAATGCTGTCTTGTGAGTGCTCGCTGGCTCCTTGCTCGTTGCTCGTTGAGCTTTTTTGGGGGCGGGGTGGGGGGTTGGGGGGGGGGGGTATGGGTGGTCTGCCTGCATCGTCATTCTATCTACTCTCACTCCCTTCAACTTCTTCTTTCATCTGCCGCTGGTGCCTTTCGGCGTCGCGGGGAGACACAGACGTCTGTCTGCAGCAAGGCGGGAGGCTTGATGTAGTGACAGGTCATGGGCTCGCAGGGTGTCAGCCACGGAGTCGCTCCATCGTCTCCTTGGTCTACCTCTGGCTTTCCAGCCATTGTATTTGGTGGTGTATGCCCGTAGGGCTGGTTGGTTGGGCGGCATTCTAGTGAGGTGACCAAACCACCTGATCCTTTGTTGTTCGATAACATCACGTAGTATATAAAACTCCGGCGTGCAGCTCGACTAATCCTCAGAAAGAAAAACAGTCTGAGCATATTTACACCCTCTCTTGCGATAGAGACAGCTTAGTGGGCGAAGCACTCGCTTTTACCCCCAGCCAATGTTAAAGCAGCGTCGAGCGTGGTTACCACTTGGATGGGTGACCGTGACCGTTTGCGCGCCTTGGCTTCAGTTCACCCAGCTGTAAATGGGTACCTGCCCTCTTTTAGGGTCAGGGAAGGTAAAGCAGCGAGGGAAAGGAGATGAGCGCCGCTTTTAATATGCTGGCCTCTAGAGAAGTTGAGGTCTCTGACGCTTCGCTCCCCTACGACCTTATAGGTTATGGGACTCCTTTACCTTTACCTTGCGATCTCTCCATGGACTGGCTACTGTGCTACAGAGAGTAAAGTATCTGATCAGTACCTTACGTTACAAATGTCAAAAACAGCTCCCTCCTACCTCTTTGAATGTTTCCACTTGTACACTCCTTCACGTTCCCTCCGCTCTGCTGTAGATACCTTGTGTGTACGAACACCTAGATGCAACCAATCCATTGTTGGCAGTGGCTCTTTCTCTATTTCTAATCCATCGACCTGGAATGACCTCCCTCTTTCTCTTCGCCAAAAGCATGCTTATGACACTTTTAAATCCAGCCTCGGGATATATTTATTTCAAACCTAAGACTTCACCCTCCTGTTTTCATCTCAGAACTGCCCGCCCCCAATTCAGCAGCAGAAATCTCATCACTCTGCAAAAGTGTGTGTGTGTGTGTGTGTGTGTGTGTGTGTGTGTGTGTGTGTGTGTGTGTGTGTGTGTGTGTGTGTGTGTGTGTGTGTGTGTGTGTGTGTGTGTGTGTGTGTGTGTGTGAGAGAGAGAGAGAGAGAGAGAGAGAGAGTGAGAGTGTGTGTTTGTTTGTTTGTGTGTGTGTGTGAACATTTGAATGTGTTTGATTTAAGCTATTAATTGTTATTGGTTGCATGTGTGTGTGTAAAAATACTTAAAATGCAAGCGCTTTGATTTTTCTTTGCAGAATATAGCCCTAAATGCATTCTTTTTTATTTTTATTATTATTATTATTGTTGTTGTTGTTGTGTTGTTGTTGTTGTTGTTGTTGTTGTTGTTGTTGTTGCTGCTGTTTGTTGTTATTACTATTATGATCATCATTATTAATATTATTATAGCTACCTACCTACCTACCTACCTAGATAGAGAGAGAGAGAGAGAGAGAGAGATAGATAGATAGATAGATAGATAGATAGATAGATAGATAGATAGATAGATAGATAGATAGATAGATAGATAGATAGATAGATAGATAGATAGATAGATAGATAGATAGATAGATAGATAGATAGATAGATAGATAGATAGATAGATAGATAGATAGATTTTTTTCCGCCGTGTTCGACGATGACCTCCAAAACAGTAGAGGAGGCAGCTGCTGTTTTGGAAACTGGGCAGAAATTTGATTATAGTGGAGATGCCTTGCCCACAGCACATCCCCACTCTCTCGGCCAAGTGGGCATAAGGACAGTCAGCGTTGGAGATGTTCTCCAAAGGCCAACTAGCCCCCAGGGATGCAGCACATAAGGACTGTGAAAGACCAGCCTCACTATACTATACGGGATAGCCTAGTGGTCAGAACATTGCACTCGCAAATTGACGACCTGGGTTCGATTCCCGTTCAAGGGGATATTTTCCTCTGGAGTTAACATCAGTGCAGACTCCACTCTCCCCAAAAGTCCTTCGGATGAGACTTTAAACCGAGGCCCCATGTGCGAGCGCATGCAGAACATCTTGCGCACACGTTGAAGCCTGTTCCGCTTTTCGTAAGAGTGGGCCATTGTGTGCCGGTGGGAACGGATGACAGAATTTACAAAACGCATACACACGGGTACTAGACGTACAAGACCACATAAGTGCGTATTCATTATCCTCGATATAAAATAATAAAATAAATAATTAAATAAGAAATATCTAGGTCTTTCTGTTTGTTTATTGTTGGGGCTTATATCTCTTTTATTTCGGTCTTTTGTGTTTATTTGTTGTCGTTTTATGTCTTCTTTATTTAGATCTTTCTGTTTCTTTATTTGTCTGGGTTTATGTCTTCTTTGTTTAAGGGGACGGGATAGCCTAGTGGTTAGAACATTGCGCTCGCAATCTGACGACCCGGCTCGATTCCTTCGGATGAGACTATAAGCCGAGTCCCCGTGTGCGCACGCATGCAGAACATCTTGCGCACACGTTAAATCCTGCTCCGCTTTTCGTAAGAGTAGGCCATTGTGTGCCGGTGGGAACAGATGAGAGAAATTGCAAAACCGCATGCACATGGGGACTGGATGTAAAATAGTACATAATATAAAACAAATAGAAAGTATTTAGGCCTTTCTTTATTTCTTGGGGTTTATTTCTTCTTGATTTCGGTCTTTCTCTCTGTTTATTTGATGGCGTTTTATTTCCTCTTTATTTCGGTCTTTTCTCTGTTTATTTGATGGCGTTTTATTTCTTCTTTATTTCGGTCTTTCTCTCTGTTTATTTGATGGCGTTTTATTTCCTCTTTATTTCGGACTTTTCTCTGTTCATTGTGATGGCGTTTTATTTCTTCTTCTTTATTTCGGTCTTTCTCTGTTTATTTGATGGGGTTTATATTTTTTCCTTTATTTTGTTTTTTCTGTTTATTTGTTGTGAGGTTATTTTACGTCTTCTTTATTCATGTCTCTGTTGTTGAGGCTTTATTTTCCCTTTTAAATAGGCTTTTCTGATTGCTTATTTGTTGGAATTTCTGTCTTCTTTATTTATGTTTTTCTTTTTGTTTCCTTGCTTGAGGCTTTATTTTCCTCTTTATTTAGGTCTTCCTCTCTCTGTTTATTTGTTGGGGGGGGTTGTATCTTTTCCTTATATAGGTCTTTTATTTATTTATTTTATTTATTTATTCTTTTATATCGAGGATAATGGAATAAGCACTCATGTGCTTTTTTTTTTACATCCATTCCCCGTGTGTATGCGCTTTTGTAAATTTTTTCATCTGTTTCCACCGTACCGGCACACAATGGCCTACTCTTTCGAAAAGCGGAACAGGATTTAACGTGTGCGCAAGATGTTCCGCATGCGTTTGCACACGGGGCCTCGGTTTATAGTCTCATCCGAAGGAACTTTGACATTCAGTGTCTGTTTGGGGTTTTTTGTTAGGCGTTTGTGTGTGTGTGTGTGTGTGTTGTATATATATAATATATATATATATATAGATAGATAGATAGATAGATAGATAGATAGTATAGATATAGATAGATAGATAGATAGATTAGATAGATAGATAGATAGATAGATATAGATATAGATATATATAGAGAGAGAGAGATAGATAGATATTTCCCCCTGTTTTCTTTCAGACTCTCTCTCTCTCTCTCTCTCTCTCTCTCCTTCCTCTCCTCTCTCTCTCTCTCTCCTCTCTCTCTCTCTCTCTCCTCTCCTCTCTCTCTGTCTGTCTGTCTGTCTGTACAGTTTGGTTCGGGGGGGGCTTGATCTTCTTTTCTTCTGGATTTCTCCAGATCTTTCTGCGGGATCATTATCAAGATGGTGGGCTTTCCAGTGGAGCATGCGGTGTGGATTCAGGGCTTGGCTGCCCTGGCGATGTTCCTCAGCACGCTGCCAGTTCTCTTTGCCGTGGAGAGATACGGAAGAAGACCCATCGTCCTCATCAGCCTGGCAGGTCGGTCAGCTCAGAACCTTATACAGGACTGAGTTTGGGTGGGAGGAGGTTTTTGTGGTGGTCCCTGTGGCAAAAGGGTAGAGGAGTCCGGTTAGTTAGTTAGTTGGTTGGTTTGTTTGTTGGTTGAGTGGTTGGTTGGTTTGTTGGTTTGTTGGTTGGCTTGTTGAGTGGTTGGTTGGTTGGTTGGTTGGTTGGCTGGTTGGTTGGTTTGTTGGTTGGCTGGTTGGTTCAGTTGGTTGGCTGGTTGGTTGGTTGGTTTGTTTGTTTGGTTGGTTTGTTGGTTGTTTGTTGGTTGGCTGGTTGGTTGGTTGTTAGTTTGTTTGTTGGTTGGTTGGTTCGTTCGTTCGTTCGTTAGTTCGTTCATTCGTTAGTTAATAAGTTAGTTATTCTTTTATATCGAGGATAATATAATAAGCACTTATGTGCTTTTTTTACATCCACTCCCCGTGTGCATGCAGTTTTGTAAATATTGTCATCCGCTCCCACTTGCACACAATGGCCTACCCTTCCGAAAAGCGGAACGGGTTTTAACGTGTGCGCAAGATATTCTGCGTGCGTTCGCACACGGGACCTCGGTTTAAAGTCTCATCCGAAGGACTTTTGGGGAGAGTGGAGTCGAGTCGGCACTGATGTTAACTCCAGAGGAAAAATCCTCTTGAACAAGACTCGAACCCGGGTCAGCAGATCACGAGCGCATCACTCTAACCACCAGGCTATCCTGTCCCCTAAGACCTTACACAAGAACATTTTTGGTCTATTGCAAAAGGGTAGAGGAGTTGGGTGAGGTGGGGTGAGGAGGGGTAGGGGTGGGAGGGCTGTAAGGGAGGAGGATAGGTGGGGTGGGGTGGGGGGAGGGGGAAGCAGGGAATTGGGGTGGGGAAGTAGGGAGGGAGGAAGTAGCTGTGTAGTAGAATGTAGGATTCGAGATCTAAAGGCTTTAAATCCGGCTGCTTAAAAAGTTGTCTAAAAAAATTTATATAGTGTGTTTTTTTATTTAAATCAAAATGAATTAAACTAAAATCAAATTTACATCTCATGCCAAAGTCGGATGCGCAGGCGCTTAACAGTTGCCCAACGCTTTTTCGCTCATATGCCAGACAACAGTAGTAGTAGTAGTAGTAGTAGTAGTAGTAGTAGTAGTAGTAGTAGTAGTCGTAGTCGTAGTCGTCGTCGTCGTCGTTGTCGTCATCATAATAATCATAATAATAATCATAATAATAATCATCATAATCATAATATATGGAATTTATATAGCGCTGAATCTTGTAAAAAACAAACAAATCGAAGCGCTTGCACTCAAATCATTTACACACAAGCAACTCTCCTTAAACATAATGAACAACATATTTCAAACCCATGCGCGCGCACGCACGCACGTACGCACGCACACACACACACACACACGCACGCACGCACGCACGCACGCACGCACGCACACACACACACACACACACTCGCGAACACACTTATGAGGTGAAGGATGCTGTTGAAAACTAGGGACAGATATGAGGGGAAAGTCTCAGGTAGAAAATAAGTGTGTTTTTTTAGGCTGGATTTGAAGGTGTCAAATGAAGGCTTTTGGCGAAGTGAAAGAGGGAGGTCATTCCAGGTGGATGGACCCGAAACAGAGAAAGAGCGACGGCTAAGAGTGGTTTGTTTGAATCTGGGTGTTCGAAAGCACAAAGTATATGAACGAAGGGAACGGGATGGAGTGTACAGGTGAAGACAGTTACAGAGATAAGAGGGTGCTTATGCGCCGTGATTGATAGTAGCAAGACTGGCAGTAGTTGATGTCTGAAAGTTCGACGAAGAAGAAATGAACATCAGAGGCCGGGGGACGGGATAGCCTAGTGGTTAGAGCGCTGCGCTTGTCATCTGACGGCCCGGGATCGAGCCACCACAGAGGCACCCCGTGTTAGGGAGTATTAGCCTGGAGTTTACATCAGTACTGACTCCACTCCCTGAAAATACTACTACTACTTCTACTACTAATAATAATAAAATGTATGGAATTTATATAGCGCTGAATCTTGTAAAGCAACAAATCAAAGCGCTCAGATGACATTAAAAAAAAAACTATTTCTATCTATTTTTTTTTTTTTAATTTATGCGTGTGTATGCGGTTTTTAAAATTTTGTCAACTGTTCCCACCGGCAGGCACACAATGGCCTAGTCTTTCGAACAGCGGAACAGGATTTAACGTGTGCGCAAGATGTTCTGCATGCGTTCGAAGGAGACTATGAACCGAGGTCGGGTGTTTGAACACACGTCTGGTGCGTGCGTTAAAAACCCGTTCTGCCTTTCGGAAGAGTAGGCTATTTCGTGCCAGTATAAACGGATGATAAAAAAAAGAATAAAAACGAAACCCAACCCAAAACAAGCGTATGCACACTGGTGTCGTTTCGGGACCCCACCCTCCGAAGTCAGAATACAGCTGCCCTTACGGTCAGTACAAAACGATCCAACACAGACGATCTCACCACCTGGCCCGGGCCAAAAGCTGTGTCAGTTATTGTTGATGTCAGCTCACTACCAAGGCCTGCGACACACAACATGTTGTTATTGTTGTAAAAATGTTGTGTTGAGATTGATTTGCCTTCAACCGTGACAAGCTCTTCACATCAGTACTGACGCCACTATGAACCGAGTTCAGGTGTTTGAACACACGTCTTGTGCGTACCTTTAAAAAACCTGTTCTGCCTTTTGGAAGAGTAGGCTATTTCCTGCCAGTATCAACCTGCACTCTCCTTTGTTAAAGGAGAAAAAAAAATCCTCTGAAGTCGGAGTATGGCTGTCTAAGTGGTGAGGTACTTGAGAAACAGTCATACACGCACACACTTCTCATCCGGGGTGTACTTCCTATCTCACAGTGATTCATTCCAAGGTGGGATGATGAAGTGAGTCAGAGTGTGGCATGTTCTGGGTGACCCCCAGGGTGTAAAGCTGGGGAACGCACAACAAAAATATCTCACCATGAATAAGCCTAAGAACTCTAGTTGAGGAACGAAAAAAAATTAACATAATAATATGCACATACGTTGTGTTATTGTGCGTTCCCCAGTTTAACATCCTGGAGATCACCCAGACTAATTTTTATTACGTTCTCTGGCTAAACTCTTCGCAACTAGACATTACCCGGAGATTGATAGATCACATTGGATGAAAGATGTAAAGGTGTTCCCAGAACCTATAGGGTCGCAGGGGAGCTAGGCATCAGAGACCTCAGCTTTCTCCAGGGGGCCAGCATATTCAGGGCGGCGCCCATCTCCTCTTCCTCGCTGCTCCACACCTTCCCTGACCTCTAAAGGCTACACACCGGTATTAAAAAATCATTCTTTTCCTTCTGTTTTTTTTATGTAGCTTTTATATTCATACCGCACGTACTAAGGCATCCACAGAAATAAAAACCACTTTTTGTGAAAGACTAGCCTCTGACTCAAAACCCATGTGATTTTGAACAAATTTGGTAGGTTTGAAATTTTTTAATTTTTCAGCAAACACTGTACCCCCTCAGTCCTTTGTCGTCTGCTTGCTTCCTTGCCGCAATATGCATGCGCGGGGTCAACGCTGTAGGAATACAGGCAAACCTCATTTGATGGTTATTTCCAACTTTCTCGTGACTACCTGGTATTGCTCTATGTCCTCAATCCAAAAAACAAGTGCACAGTGCATCATTTCATGCTTTAAAAATCTGTGAAAATCACCAACAGTTTTTCCATTCGCACTCTATAGAAGATACTACTTGACCCCCAAATTAATACCGGTGTGTAGCCAAAGAAGGCAGGTACCCATTGACAGCTGGGTGAACTGGGGGAACTGTACTGAAGCCAAGGCGCGCAAACGGTCACCCATCCAAGTGGTAACCACTGCTTAACCTTGGCTGGGGGAAAGCGAGTGCTCTGACGGCTGAGCTATCCCGTCCTTTGTTTTTTTATGCGTTTTCAACTTGACATCCCCGGGGTCACCCAGAATAAAATTGTATGCACTCTATCCCAACCCACCTACCAGGAAGGCTACTGCAAGACTGGCAGTCCACAATGGTTGAGATGCTCTGACCGCTGAGCTAGCCCGTCCCCATTGGATGAAAACGTGTGCCTTCACCATAATTATAGCCAGCCATACTCCGACTTCAGAGACTACTTTTTCTCCTTTAAGTGAAAGGAGAGAGTGCAGGGTTTTTTGTTGTACTAACAACTTGTCATGTCAATCTTAACATCACACTTAACAACAAACCACCACTTTAATGGAGGCCTCAGCTTGGTACTTAGCTGACATCAATAATCATAATCATAATGATAATAATAATAATAATAATAATAATAACACGATAATATATGGAATTGATATAGCGCTGAATCTTGTCAAGCAAAACAAATCGAAAGCGGCGTGCATTCAAATCATTCACACGCATGCAAACAAACGTCCACAAATATAATAATTATATAACTGACACAGCCTTTGAACTGTGCCGGTAGTTTGATTAGCAATGTTGTTCTTGTCTTTGTTGTTGTTGTTGCTGTTGCTGCTGACCACCACTGAAGGATGTGCGGTGAGTCTGACGCTGGTGTCCGCGGGTTTTCATCTGACCAGTGCCACCTCCCCCGATGTCCAGCCCCTCAATATGACCAGCAACAGCAGCTCCATGTCCGAGAGGATGTCCAGCTGTGATACATACACGTAGGTAAACGCGCCAACCCTAACCATTATTCATGGAGGCGCTTGCTTGCATGCAGGCTTGAGATACAAGGCAAGGTAAAGGTAAAGGAGCCCCATAACCTATAAGGTCGTAGGGGAGCGAGGCGTCAGAGACCTCACTTCTCTAGGGGCCAGCATATTGAGGGCAGCGGCGCCCATCTCCTCTCCCTCGCTGCTTTACCTTCCCTGACCCTAAAGAGGGCAGGTACCCATTGACAGCTGGGTGAACTGGGGGAACTGTACTGAAGCCAAGGCGCGCAAACGGTCACCCATCCAACTGGTAACCACGCTCGACG
>CM054142.1:67615582-67728082 GCA_028751875.1 Rapana venosa | reverse complement strand
TTTTGTACATTTTGTCAGCCGTTCCCACCGGCATACAATGGCCTACTCTTCCGAAAAGTTTGACTCCCCACACTAGGCCAAGTGGTCAAGGCGTGTCCAAGGAGCTCTCCAATGAAAGTTGTTTTTTCCCCGTAAGATAATCAAGGGGTTTTGATACAAAAATGGTGCAGATGAGTGCATCTGGCTTTGTCAAAAGAAAAAAATGCAATTGGTCTAATAGAACATTGATGAAAGTAGTAGCTATTAACCATATTCTGTAAAGTTTTCTTTATTTTCAGCCAAATGTATGTATGTTTGTGCGTCGTGTCCGACGATGACCTCCAAAACAGCAGAGGAGGAAGCTGCTGCTTTGGAAATAGGCTTTTTTTTTATTATAGTGGAGATGCCTTGCCCACAGTACATCCCCACTCTCTCGCCCAAGTGGGCATAAGGACAGTCAGCGTTGGAGATGTTCTCCAAAGGCCAACCAGCCCCCAGGGCTGCAGCGCATAAGGACTGTGCGAGTCAAGCCTCCTAGTCAGAGAGTCCTAGTCGATCACTAAAGACTAAGCTGTAAAGTGGAATTCCATGAGTGGGAAAGCCACTGGCCATACAGCCTCTCACTTTGCTGTTGCCCCCAGCGTCAGTGGTTTAATCAAGAACTGTGATAAAGCCCAGGCGCTGAAGGCATAACCAAATGAGTGGTGAGCCAACAGCTAAGCCTACACAGAGAACGATGTAGCCATTCAATGGACTCTGCTGTAACCAGGCCGCTATTGTCCTCTGTGTGTCAAAGTCACAGTCCAACTTTTATTTTCTGATGGTACATTGAATAAGCAAAATGTGTGTGTGCGTGTATGTGTGTGTGTGTATGTGTGTGTATGTATGTGTGAGTATGTGTGTATGTGTGTGCGTATGTGTGTATGTATGTGTGAGTGTGTGTATGTATGTGTATGTGCGTGTGTGTGTATGTATGCGTGTATGTATGTGTGTATGTATGTGTGTGTATGTGTGTGTCTGTATGTTGTGTGTGTGCAGGCCTAGCTGCTCTGACCTTTCCCATCAATGCCGAGATGTACCCCATGTGGTCGCGCAGCCTGTGCATCTCCCTAGTGATAGGGCTGTTCTGGATCTGCAATGTCATCATGACCTTCAGCTTCCTCTACCTGGTCCAAGCTTTCCGGACCTATGGTAAGGCCATTGTCGGGTTGCAGGACTTTAGGGATGCGAGTTTGAGAGTGTTGGTCAAATTACCTGACCAACACTGCAGGGGACAGGATAGCTCAGTGGTCAGAGCACTCGCTTCTCCCCCCAGCTAAGGTTAAACAGCATCGAGCGTGGTTACCACTTGGATGGGTGACCGTTTGCGCGTCTTGGCTTTAGTACAGTCCCCCAGTTCCCCCAGCTGTAAATGGGTACCTACCTCTCTATAGGGTCAGGGAAGGTGAAGCAGCGAGGGAGAGGAGATGGGCGCCGCTGCTCTCAATATGCTGGCCCCTAGAGAAGTGAGGTCTCTGACGCCTCGCTCCCCTACGGCCTTCTAGGTTATGGGACACCCTTTACCTTTACTGTTACTGCAGGTGTCTGTATCTCTCGGGCCGTATTATGATAGTAAGCATAGAGCACAACCCTGTCGAGTCGTATCAATAGCATATGCACTTCCACAGCAGCAGCATTACGTCATAATCATTGTCATTGATCACGCAATAAAAAAAGAAGCATAGCACGTACTGCTGGTCTAATAATAGTATCATTATTTTGATAAAGTTTTTAAACAAAATGAAGAACCCCCCCCCCCCCCCCATCCCTCTTCCCCGGGCCTATCAGTATAAATAACATCCCCCACCTTCTGGAAATTCTGTGCTAGAAATTTCCTCTTTTCTATCCCTCTCTTTGTTTCTGCCTTGTTCCTTTTCTTCCTGTCACCTCCTTCTTGTCTATTTTCTGACTTCATGGTCTATTCTTCCTGCCTGTTTTTTCCTTCCAGAAAGACTGAAAAAGATAACAATTCTCTTGTCTCATGCCGAAGTCGGATGCGCAGGGCCTGACTTGTCAGACGCTTAACGGCAGCGTGAAGCATTTTCGCTCATATAACAGACAACAATAGTTACTGTCTGAGCGTTCGAAGAAGACGGAGAAAGAAAGACGGGGGACGGGATAGCCTAGTGGTTAGAACATTGTGCTCGCAATCTGATGACCCGGGTTCGATTCCCGTTCAAGGGGGATATTTTTCCTCTGGAGTTAAACATCAGTGCAGACTCCACTCTCCCCAAAAGTCCTTCGGATGAGACTATAAACCGAGGCCCCGTATGCGAACGCACGCAGAACATCTTGCGCACACGTTAAATCCTGTTCCGCTTTTCGTAAGAGTAGGCCATTGTGTGCCGGTGGGAACGGATGACAAAATTTAGAACACCGCATATACACGGGGACTGGGTGTAAAAAAGCACATCAGTGCTTATTCCATTATCCTCGATATAAAAGAATAAATGATAAATAAAATAAAGAAAGAAAAGTAAAGAACAGCACATGGTCTTGGAGTTAAGTCGTCGTCTGTCGTTTTAGAAGCACTTTTGTTTTTGTTTGTATTTTGTTTTGTTTTGTTTTGGTTGGTTGGGTTGGGTTTGAGGTGCTGTTTGCTTGTTTTTCTTTTCTTTGTTTAAGGGGGAGGGAGGGTGCTGTTGTTGTTCGGGGGTGGCGGGGGGGGGGGGTGGTTGTTGTTTGCTTTTTTGGTTTTGTTTTTTTGCTTGTTGTTGTGGGGGTGGTGGTGGTGGGGAAGGGGGGGGTAGGGGTCATTTAGATTGGCAACCAGAACCCAGTTCTGCACAAATGCTCTAGGTGATGAATAAAGAAACAAAGAAAAACAACCGACATACGTCAGAGAGAGAGAGAGAGAGAGAGAGAGAGAGAGAGAGAGAGAGAGGAGAGAGAGAGAGAGAGAGAGAGAGAGAGAGAATGTGTGTGTGTGTGTGAGGGATTTCTTTGGTTTGCCCCCCCCCCCCCCCCCACCCCCCCCTCCATTATTGCTGTTCCACCATACTCTATACAAAATTAATAACCTCACATTGCCTCATAAAAGTAGGACTGGTGCATACTGGGAAGTGTGTGTGTGTGTGTGTGTGTGTGTGTGTGTGTGTGTGTGTGTGTGTGTGTGCGCGCGCGCGCGCGCGTGTGTGTGTGTGTGTGTGTGTGTGTGTGTTGGTCTTTTTGTTTTGTTTTTCATTTCAAGGAAGACACTGTGTGAATGTTCATACATTATAATTATGTCAATCTAGGCACGTTTTGGTTTTTCGCTGCCATGTGCGCCATTGGGTTTGTGCTGGTGGCCATCTTCTTACCGGAAACCAAGAACCGAAGTCTGGAGGAAGTGGACGAACTTTTCATGACGTCACAAGAGCTGCAGCGCCACCACCAGCAAAGGGAGAGAAATCAGCCAGTCAACGACAAACCGCAACAAAGGTCTTCGAGTCTGTGACCTTAACATTTTTTTAGATTTATTTTATTTTGTTTGTAAACTTTTGGGGTGATATGTGTATATCGGACATTTCCTTTGGGATTCTAATACAATCAAACTTAACCAAGCTTTGTGAGTCATATTGATGTTCAAAGTCATTTTTTAATTTTCTGATGGTACATTGTATAAGCATTTTTTTTCATCAAGCCATCTATGAAACATTTTTTAATTGTATAATAATATATAAAGAAAATAGATAATGATAACAACGATGAAAATGACGACCATAGTCACAACAATGATGATGACGGTGACTGTAATTATGATTATCTCAGAAAACTAACCAACCAACCAACCACACACACACACACACACACACACAGGGGTCAACGATGTTGCCTACCCAAAAATAAAAGCTAACACTGCCTACCCAAAAATAAAAGCTAACACTGAAGTACTAGGCCTAGCTTTCACTGCCATAGCCCCAAGGATTATTTGTCTGTCTTTTTAAACATTATTTTTTTTATTTCGAGGATAATGGAATAAGCACTCGTGTGCTCCTCTTCATCTAGTCCCCTTGTGTATGCAACTTTGTAAATTTTAATTTTAATAATAATAATAATAATAAATGGATTTTAAATAGCGCTATATCTTGCGAGACAAATCAAAGCGCTTGCACTCAAATCATTCTAACACAGTCATACAACCAGTAACAATTCACACACACACACACGCAGGTCACACACCCTGGCAGGGTGATAGAATCTGGGCTGTTGAAGGCAGGGAAAAGCTTTGAGATGAAGCAGAAGAGGAAAATCTTAGGTTTGAAATAAATATGTCTTGAGACTGGATTTTAAAGTGTCATAAGAAGGCTTTGGGCAGAGAGAGTGAGGGGGGCAGGGGGGGCATTCAAGATCAATGGACCAGAAATAATAGTAATAATAATAATAATAATAATAATAATGTATGGAATTTATATAGCGCTGAATCTTGTAAAGCAACAAATCAAATCGCTCAGATGACATGATTTTTAAAAATTATTTAATTTATTTTTTTATTTTATATCGGGTATAATGGAATAAGCACTCATATGCTTTTTTTACATCCAGTTCCCGTGTGTATTCGGCTTTGTAAATTTTGTTATCTGTTCCCACCGACACAAATAGAGAAAGAGTGACGGCCGACGGTGGATTGATTGAATCTAGGTATTCGTAAGGACAAGGTATCTGCAGCAGAGCGGAGGGAACGAGAAGGGGTGTACAGGTGAAGACATTCACAGAGGTAGGCGAGTGCCGTTATATGGAGACATTTGTTACAGAGGGTACTGATCTTACAGTTTACTCTCTGTGGCACAGGCAGCCAGTGGAGAGATCGCAAGAGAGGGGTAATGTGCTCAGATGTCATCCGTTCCTACCGGCACACAATGGCCTGCTCTTCCGCAAAGCGGAACGGATTTTAACATGTGTGCAAGATGTTCTGTGTGCGTTCGCACACGGACCTCGGTTTATAGTCTCATCCGAAGGACTTTACGGGAGAGTGGAGTCGGCACTGATGTTAAATCAAGAGGAAAAATCCTCTTGAACGAGATTCCAAACCAAGTTAGCAGATCACGAATACATCATTCTAACCAAGCAGGCTATCCCCTCCCCGTCTGTCTGTATGTATGTATATATCTACAAGTTTTTATTTGTATGTATGTATATATCTGTATAGGTATGTATGTATGCATGATGTATGTATGCATGATGTATGTATGTATGTAAGTATGATGTCTGTATGTATGTATGTATATATGTATGTATGTATGTATGTATGTATGTATGTATGTATTGTATTGTATCGTATTATTTGTACTTGTAACTCTCCATGCTGGAAGCAGTTTGAGAGAGAATCTCGTTATATAATTCTGGTTGGTTGGTTGTGTGTTTTGTATTATTGTTCCCATTAAAATGAATTTTAAAAGAATATTTTTAAAAAGAGTTTAAGACTGTCTGCAATGTTGGGTGAAACGAGTGCACGATAATTTATCGTGTATGTGTTGTGTGTGTGTGTGTGTGTGTGTGTGTGTGTGTGTGTGTGTGTGTGTGTGTGTGTGTGTGTGTGTGTGTGCGCGTGTGAGAGAGAGAGAGAGAGAGAGAGAGAGAGAGAGAGAGAGAGAACTCTGAAATTGTTTAATGTACATCGGCCTTTGGCCACAATACACATTGAGGAGCAAATACGGAAGATGAAAAGTTGAAGATGAAAAAAAATTCACGTAAGTTTGGTAAGACTTTGACATAATACCCTGGAGTGCACTCATAACTGTATACTCTTGCATAAGCATATTCCAACATCATGCCTAAATAAAGACTGCGGTATGCCAACAAATCAAAACAAAACACAGCTAAAAACAAAAACTCAGTTCACCTTAACCACTTCCCAGGGTACCACAAAAAGACAATAGCCCTATTAACAAAGTTATTGATGAAACTATACCTGATATGTTAACACCTTCTCACATACAAAATACAAACATCAAGCACATCATAAATCCTAACATTTGAAATCATTAATGCTCATTAGGTTTTCTTGCATTTTCATAATAGTTACTATACTCACAAGTTATTGCATTCTCAAAACATTCACCACTCCAGAAAAAATGTATACATCAAATACAACCATGTCAGCTCTAGGCTACTGCAATGTTAACACAGTGCTGTATGGGAAAAAAACAAAACAAAAAAAAAAAACAAAAAAACCACACACACACACACACACACACACACAAACCCCACACACTGTGCTCTTTCATGCCGTGTAACTTTTACGTCATAAAAAGAGAAAATGGGGTGTTAATCAAAACATTGCAAGATATCACTTCAGAAACAATATTCACTAATCACATGTCCTCTCAATCACGTAAAATATGCAAATTTTCATCCGACAGTCCTATGCTGGACACTTCCTCAACTGCCTTCATACACACACCCACACACGCAGGCATGCCCATGGGCATCCATCCGCTCTTACACTCAACCCCCTCCCCTCCAAATCACTTATACCAACACATACACACATACACACACACACGCACGCACGCACGCACAAACATACACACATGTTCGCACGTGCACGAGTGCGTGCACACACACACACACAAAATAAATGCTCAATGGCCGTTCTTATTAAATTATAACAACACAACATTTATATCAATGTTTCCACAAAGAAGTTTTTTCTTCTGTTAATTGCATGGAACACGAACCTGGATAAATTGTGCGTGTGATTTGGATTTGTAGCCCTGAGTAGTGCATGACACGGAAGCTTGGCTGATTCTTTTAGAAATTTAGCACGTAGATCCTCATACCCATCACATTTAAATATGAAATGTTGTTCATTTTCGATTTTTTCTTTGCAACATGGACACATTTTATTTTGTACAATTTCACTGTAGCCATGCACATTATTGTTTAGAGGAAGAACATTACACCTTAATTATGTTATAGCAACTCGGAAACAGTATGTATTCATATCCAAAATATATCTTTCCTTCTCCAAAACAGTTTTAAATGTCCTATACGTTGTGTACCTGTCACGATCCCAAACAGCCCCATCCCATTCTTGCCTGAACATGTCAACAAGCCTCTGTTTGAATAAATGTAAAAATGCTTTTATATCCCCAAAACCCTGTTGCAACCAAACTATATTAAAGCCAGTGACACACAGTATCTCTCTCATTTTTGAAGCCCAGAGAGAGAGAGGGAGAGAGAGAGAGAGGATGATGACCGTAAAGCACATGGGTGAAGATTATAGGCCAAACTTGATATTACGATCTGCTCTTAAAAGCATACATATGTCAAAATGATCAGTGAAAATCGAAAAAACATCGCGGGGTGGGGGGGTGGGGGGGGGGGGAAATACATACACAATACTAACCATCCAAAATGTGTTCTTAACATCTAAACAACACACTACCATCACCCCTACACACACACACACACACACACGCGCGCGCGCGCGCGCGCGCGCGCGTGCACACGCGCATTCATGTCTACAGCATATACACATAAAAAGCTGTAAAAAAACAAACAAACCACCAACCCAACACCAAACAAACTTGATGTGCACGATATTTCTTTTCTTTTTTTTTAAAATATGGAAATGTGACGTACTGAGAGAGAGATCGAGAGGGAGAGAGAGAGAGAGAGGGGGGGGGGGGGGGGGGGGGGGGGGGGGGGGGGGGGGGGGGGGTTGTTTTGTTTGGGGTTTTTTTGCTTTTGCCAAAACAAACCAGACTATTATAGAATGGATGGTAAAATATGAAATGATATCTAGTTATATTCAATTTGTTGGTGTGTATTTTAAAATTAAGGTAAAGGTAAAGGAGTCCCATAACCTATAAGGTCGTAGGGGAGCGAGGCGTCAGAGACCTCACTTCTCTAGTACTTGTCTTCAGGCCCTGCTGTTGGCATGCAGTGCAGATAGCATATTTTGTCTTCCTTCCTTGGCTAGAGCTCTGAGGTTCACCAATGATGACGTATTGCATAATATATACGGCCATTTTTTTCCCACCATGTACTCATTGCACTACACTTTGTGTAAAGAGCGGCTTTTCCACAAAATTCAATTGAAATTCAATGTTGAAGAAGATTGTCTCAGAAGTGGTCATTTTCCTATTACATTGTCATAGGAGGACCTTGCCACATCAGATCTAGCACATATAGAAGATAAAAATCCCTAAATTTATTACAAACTGGGTAACGGGTACTTTTCAATCAATTTTTGCAAGCTATGATATTGAAGCGATTGCAGAGGATGATGTTGATCAATTTTGTTCAAATTTTTGGCAAAGCTCTGCTTGCAGCTGAGTTTCCATCCCCAAACGCAAAACCAGCAAGAATGGAAAGCAATCAGGCAATAGATGGTGGACTAAAGCATGTGAAGAAGCAGTAAACTATCAAAAGGAGCAGTACAAAACATGGTTAAAAGATCAATCAGAAGAAAACTTAATTCTTATGAAATGTGCTAAATGTCATTGTAAAGGCTGAAAAACAAGTATTGGACAGATTTCTGTATAAATGAAGTATCATAATCCAAGGACTTACATAAAGTTTGGAAGAAAGCTACTGTAATGAAAAATAGATTTCAACTCCCATCATATCCAAATAGTGAATGGATATTAAACCAAACTGAAACGAAACAAAACAAATGTCGATGATTTTTGGTTTTGTGGGTGTGTGTGTGTGGATCAGGGTGTTTTCTAATGTTATTGTTGAAAGCATTGAAGCGATAAAAAAAAAACAATGAAAGAATGACTGCTGTCAGATTTAATAAACAGATCCCCAGAACTATAGCATAAAGCAATTTCTTATCTATTGTGCCTTAATGTAAAGACCATTATCATCAATCATCACATCTAAGAAATGACAGTTATGATTACTTTATCATCATTATTCTCATTGTGGTCACATGTTCCATGGAGACAATTCCCAATGACCTCATGCAAAGGGAGATAATTAAGAACTTCGGATCAAATGGAAAAACGTTTTTGAAGCATTCAAACAGCTTCAATACTTAAGACTGTTGCAGTATTTTTACACAAATATAATGGAGTAGTGTGAATATTGAAGAAAAATGTATCAGTTTATCTGATAAGTTGTTGTCTGAGTATTTGTGTTTTGTATTTTACTGTGCAGATTACAAAGACCGTTTTCATTTGTTGTCAGAGGAAGTAGGGTTTATATAGAAGAGTTAAGAAGTGGTAGTTGGTGGTGAGTGAGAGCAAGGAGCTGATAACATGACAGCCAACTGAAGTCATGCTCCTAGCTCTGTAGACAAGAGCGAATAGTGGCTTATGGTTGCAGCCTGTGCAGTTGTTGAAGCCTCCACTCACCCAGTTTTTTGGTTCTACAAATGTTTTAGAAGTGGAGAACAGAGAAATGATATATGAAGCTACATTTCAAGTACTTGTCTTCAGGCCCTGCTGTTGACATGCAGTGCGAATAGCAAATTTTGACTTCCTTTCTTGGCTAGAGTGCTGAGGTTCACCAATGATGACATGTTGCATAATATATACACGTGGGTTTTTTCCCACCATGTACTCATTGCACTACACCTTGTGTAAAGAGCGGCTTTTCCACGAAATTCAATTGAAATTCATTATTGAAGAAGATTGTCTCAGAAGTGGTCATTTTCCTATTACATTGTCATAGGAGGACCTTGCCACATCAGATCTAGCACATATAGAAGATAAAGTCCCTAAATTTATTTACAAACTGGCTAACTGGAGTACTTTTCAATCGTTTCTGCAAGCTATTGATATTAAAGTGATTGCAGAGGATGATGTTGATCAATTCTGTTCAAATTTTCTGGCAAAGCTCATGCTTGCAGCTGAGTTTTCCATCCCCAAACGCAAAACCAGCAAGAATGAAAAGCAATCAGGTAATAGATGGTGGACTAAAGCATGTGAAGGAGCAGTACAAAACATGGTTAATAGACTATGCTTCTACCCTGTGGGATTCTGCTAGTGCAAACACTATGAAACCGTTACTGAGTCTGTATAAACGTGCTCTCAAACTGGTCCCTTTAAAGAAGACAAGCTTATTAGAAGCCGACTATACTCAGTTAAATATTATCCCCTTACACCAAAGATTAAAATATAACAAAGCAGTCATGATGTTCAAGATTATCATCATGACGTTTAATTTGTATGAATATAATCAAAAAGTGTTCATGGTGATGGTGTGCTGTCTTGAGAATTATATATTTAGTATTATCCCTGAAACACACCTCTCATATGACTGTATAGGTTTGGATTTTTTCTTTTCTTTTCTTTCTTGTGTTTTGTGTGAGTGTATGGGTATTAAGTTTATTTCATTGTCATCACATATAATTTGAACGAGTATAATCAAAATGAGTGTTGATGGTGATCGTGTACTGTTCTGAGAATTATATATTTAGTATTATCTCTGAAATACACACACACACACACACACACACACACACACACACACACACACACACACACTCTCTCTCTCTCTCTCTCTCTCTCTCTCTCTCTCTCTCTCTCTCTCCTTTTATTGTTTTTCTTAGAGTTATAGCTGTTGTGTATCCTAATGAAGGACGTATTCATACCTAATATTTTCAATATTTTATTAGGCTTGTTGGCTGTACTTGAGTTTTAATGAATGCCCTATGTCAATATCTTAATATTATGTGTAACAACTATGTGTACCATTTTACAGTATGTAGATGTTTCTCTTTATGACTTATTAGGTTTGGGTTTTTTTTTCTTGTTTTTGTTTGTTTGTTTTTATCTTTTTTTTTCTTTTCCCCCCGTTTTTTGTCCTTTTTGGGGGTTGTTTTTTGTTTGGTTGGTTGGGTTTGGTTTTTCTTAATTTTTTTTTTTTTTTGGGGGGGGGGGGTTTCTGTGGTTTTTCCCTTTTGTTTGTTTATTTCTACTGTGTGAGAGTATGAGTATTGGGTTGTTATTAGTAAGATGTATCCCTACGGGCGGGGACTAGATGTCAAAAAGCACATGACTGCTTATTCATTATCCTCGAAATAAAAGAAATTTGTCATTGTCATTGTCTCTCGTCAGGTGTTTACAGTTGTATGCTTTCGGTATAATATTATGTACCTTATATTATGGATGATTTGATGGTGTGTTTTTTCTTTAGAAAAGGAATTTTTTGTTTGGTTGCTTGTTGTCTGGTTGAGAGGTCTTTTGTTGTTGTTTGGTTGTTGGTTGTTTTTTTCGTTTTACCCAGAGAGCTGGTTTGTAAAAAAGAAAAAAGAAAAAGTGTGTGTGCTTATGATATAACCCTCTTTAAATAAAATACATTCAATTCTCTCCTCTCTCTCTCTCTCTCTCTCTCTCTCTCTCTCTCTCTCTCTCTCTCTCTCTCTCTCTCTCTCTCTCTCTCTTCCTCTCTCTCTCACACACGCTCGCACACACAAGATTCAAGATTTAATTCCTTTCACCCTTTTGGGGTATGGAATATTACAAACAAATTGAACACACACACTAAAGCACACACTAACACACACACACACACTAACACACACACACATACACACACACACACACACACACACACACACACACACACACATTCGGTATCCTTTACTGGAGTCGTCGCCACACTGAACCTTGGAATCACACCAAAAAGGAAGTGACGTCCACAGTCTCATCGAACTGACGTCATGACTTTATTTTACGTCAGCTGAAAGTTTTGTGGGTTTTTTTTAGTGTGTGGTTCTTTGGATTCTGCTTCGTAAACCTGATCTAGGTCTAGAACTGCACACTTCCCATTGCAACCGTGAGTGGAAAGCTTCTCCATGTGGTGTATCTTGTGGGGAATCTGGAAGCTGATTTCCTGGTTGGCTCATTGGTAGGTTAAGGCTACTGTTTGTTTGAGATTTAACAATTTTAATTTTCTATTTTAATTTTAATTTTAATCTCTCTCTCTCTCTCTCTCTCTCTCTCTCTCTCTCTCTCTCTCTCTCTCTCTCTCTCTCTCTCGTATCTGTATAAAGTCGTATCCGTTCATAGAGAGCTCTCTTTTGGGTGGTGTTTTTTTCATTATGTTAAATGCATCAGGTAATTTTTCTTGTATTTATTTGTAATTACAAAAGAAAGTCGTGTGTAACCCCCCTTGTCAATAGGCCACATTGGGCAATGACAATAAATTGCTCTCTCTCTCTCTCTCTCTCTCTCTCTCTCTCTCTCTCTCTCTCTCTGGTGGACTTGCCTTGATTTTTTTTAAAAGGTTAAAAAGGAAAACAAAGGTGTAGCCTACACTAAAACCTTTAAGGTTGTAGGGGAGCGAGGCATCAGAGATCTCAGCTTCTCCTGGGGCCAGCATATTGAGGGCAGGAGGCGCCCATCTCCTCTCCCTCGCTGCTTTACCTTCCCTGACCCTAATAACGAGGGCAAGTACCCATATACAGCTGGGTGAACTAGGGGACTGTATTGAAGCCAAGGCCCGCAAACGGTCACCCATCAAATTGGAAACCACGCTCGATACTGCTTAACAATCCCGTTTGGGCCCGAAACTTTCCCCCCATCCTTTAGACCATGAGTGGTGGTCTGGGCGCTAGTCTTTCGGAAGAGACGATAAACCGAGGTCCCCAGTGCTACACACAATTATTCAGCGCACATAATAATAATAATAATAATAATAATAATGTATGGAATTTATAAAGAACCCACGACAACAAGAGAGTTGTCCCTGGCAAAATTCTTAGAAAAAAGCCACTCTGATAGGGAAACAAATTCAGTTGCAGACACACACAACAAAAGGTGGGGCTGCTCTTGTGGCGACGCGCTCTCCCCGGGAAGAGCAGCCCGAATTTCACGCAGAGAAATCTCGTGACTTAAAGTGGTATAAATGGAATGGAATGAAATAAAAATGAACAGTGGCTTGGGGAAGGCAGTGCTCTGACCACTGAGCTATCATGACCTTGTTTTTTGTTTTGTTTTGTTTTGTTTTGTTTATGGCGTTCCTAACTTTACACCCACGGGATCACCTAGAATAAATAATTCCTGCACTCTGTCTCTTTCATCCCACCTACTAAGGATCACTACAAGACTGGAAGTATTATCTCTCGACGAGAAGTTTACGTGTATGGGTTTCGTTTTGTTTTGCTTTGTTTTTGTTAGGGGTAGCTTGCTATGTAGGTAGCCATACTCAGAATTTCCAGGAGTTTTTTTTTCCAATTGAACGGAGAGCTCCCCGGTAGGGATGAGGGGGAGGGGTGGGGGTGGGGGGCTTGTCAGCATAAATAGCATCCCCATATTCTGGAAATTCTGGGCTAGAAATTTCCTCTTTTCTATCCATCTCTTTGTTTCTGTTTTGTTCCTTTTCCTTTCTGTCACCTCCTCCTTTGTCTATTTTCTGCCTTCTCGGTCCATTCTCCTGCCCTTTTTTTTCCTTCCCCCAGAAAGACTTGAAAGATAACAATTCTCTCTTATGCCGATATTGGATGCCCTGGGCCGGACTTGTCAGGCGCTTAACGGCAGCGTGACGCATCTTCGCTCAAAATTAATGACAGACAACAATAGTTGCTGTCTGAGCGTTCAGCCAAGAAGAAGAAAAAGAAGAAGAAGAAGAAGAAGAAGAAGAAGAAGAAGAAGAAAGAGGAGAAGAAGAAGAAGAAGAAGAAGAAGAAGAAGAAGAAGAAGAAGAGAGAAGAAGAAGAAGAAAGAGGAGAAGAAGAAAGAGAAGAAGAAGAAGAAGAAGAAGAATGAAGAAGAATGGAGAACAATGTTGTGCTTAAGAGCTCGTCGTGGATGGAAGACTTTCTCGTAGGAATGTTTCAAAGCATTCATTTAACATTATGACGGGAGACCTGCAAGATTTTGCTGGTAAATATAGTAACTGACAAAGCTTTTGGCGTGAACTGAATTTGGGGTTTTTTTGTTAAATTTTTGTGTTAGCTTGTTCTGATTAAGTCGTTTCTTACTTTTAGTTTGAGATTATATTTAGTGTCTCAGCGGAGTTATCCGATTTAGGGGACTATGGTCGCAAGTCATCCTTCTTTGGCACCGCGCCGCCAACCCCTCCCCCCCCCCCCCCCCCCCCAAAATAGCACAATTCTTGAAGTAACTAAGCAGCCAGGTCCACACGCAAGCACGCACAAGAGCGCTGCTCGAGCCTGAACTCGTACTGCGTGGCCGTTCTGTGCACAAAAAACAACAACACAGTGTTGATCTATGGCCTCAACCAGTCCGACAGTGGCAAATGACGCTGATTTAGCCTATGCTAGGTTTGCTTGGTTCTGCTCTTTTAGTATAGTCGGCATAAATTATGTAGGCTGGTTGACTGGCTGGCTAGTGTTTGGTTGAATACATTGGCTGGATGGGTTTTTATTTTGAGGATAATGGAATAAGCACTCACGTGGGTGGGTGGTTGTTTTTTTTAACCTCCAGTCCCCGTGTGTGTATGCAGTTTTACAAATTTGGTCGTCCATGGCCTACTCCTCCGAAAAGCGGAACGGGTTTTAACGTGTGCAGCAAGATGTTCTGCGTCCTTTCGCACACGGGACCTCGGTTTATAGTCTCATCCGAAGGACTTTCTTTGGGGAGTGGAGTCTGCACTGATATTAACTCCAGAGGAAAAAGAATCCTCTTGAACGAGATTCGAACCCGGGTCAGCAGATCACGAGCGCAATGCGCATCACTCTAACCGGTTACCAGGCTATCTCGTCTTCCCCCCCTCCCTCCCCCCCCCTCTCACCCCTCTAAATAGCGGGTGGTTGATTGGCATGGTGTTTTGTTTTTCTTCTGCTTCAGCTGTGGAGACATCCCATAGTTAAAGTCAGTCTCAATGTCTGTCCAAACCCCTACCACCCTCCTTCGTGTGTGTGTGTGCGTGCGCGCAACGTTTTTTGTGTTTTGGGTGTTTTTTTTTTTATCTCTCTCTTTAATGAAGGCCAGATGAGTGCTATTAAGGGTGGAAGTCATCTATAAGGGTGGAAGTCATCTGTAAGGTGGAAGTCATCTGTAAGGGTGGAAGTCATCTATAAGGGTGGAAATATAAAGATGAAAGTCATCTGCAAGGGTGGAAGTCATCTATAAGGGTGGAAGTAATCTGTAAGGGTGGAAATATAAAGATGAAAGTTATCTATTAGGGAGGAAGTCATCTATAGGGGTGGAATTATAAAGATGAAAGTAATCAGTAAGGTTGGAAGTCATCTATAAGGGTGGAAATATACAGATGAAAGTCATCTGCAAGGGTAGAAGTCATCTATAAGGAGGGAAGTCATCTGTAAGGGTGGATATATAAAGATGAAAGTAATCTGCAAGGGTGGAAGTCATCTACACAGGTGGAAGTCAAGTATAAGGGTGGAAGTCATCTATATGGGTGGAAGTCATCTGTAAGGGTGGAAGTCATCTGCAAGGGTGGAAGTCATCTATAAGGGTGGAAGTCACCTGTAAGGGTGGAAGTCATCTATAAGGATGAAAGTCATCTCTAAGGGTGAAAGTCATCTCTAAGGGTGGAAAAATAAAGATGAAAGTCACCTATAAGGGTGGAAGTCACCTATAAGGGTGAAAGTCATCTCTAAGGGTGAAAGTCATCTCTAAGGGTGAAAGTCATCTATAAGAGTGAAAGTCATCTATAAGTGTGAAAGTCATCTGTAAGGGTGGAAATATAAATAAGAAAGTCATATTTAAGGGTGGAAGTCATCTCTAAGGGTGGAAATATAAAGGTGGAAGTCACTCTATAAGGGTGGAAGTCATCTGTAAGGGTGGAAGTCATCTCTAAGGTGGAAGTCATCTTAAGGGTGAAGTCATCTTAAGGGTGAAGTCATCTGTAAGGTGGAAGTCATCTGTAAGGGTGGAAATATAAATAGAAAGTCATCTCAAGGTGGAAGTCATCTTAAGGGTGGTAAATAAGGGGAATATAAAGGTGGAAGTCTATGGGACTGTCTATAAGGGTGGAAGTCATTATAAGGGTGGAAGTCATCTATAAGGGTGGGTAAATATCAGATGAAAGTCATCTATAAGGCTGGAATTGGAAGTCTCTTAAGGGGGAAATATAAGTGAAGTCATCTGTAAGGCTTGAAATAATTATACACATGAAAGTCATCTGTAAGGCTGGAAATATACAGATGAAAGTCATCTGCAAGGGTGGAAATAATCTATAAGTGTGGAAGTCATCTATAAGGGTGGAAGTCATCTATAAGGGTGGAAGTCATTATAAGGGTGGAAGTCATATATAAGGGTGGAAGTCATCTGTAAGGGTGGAAGTCATCTGTAAGGGTGGAAGTCATCTATAAGGGTGGAAGTCATCTGTAAGGGTGGAAGTCATCTATAAGGGTGGAAGTCATCTGTAAGGGTGGAAGTCATCTGTAAGGGTGGAAGTCATCTGTAAGGGTGGAAGTCATCTGTAAGGGTGGAAGTCATCTGTAAGGGTGGAAGTGATCCGTAGGATGGAAGTCATCTGTAAGGGTGGAAGTCATCTGTAGGGTGGAAGGGTGGAAGCCCTCTATAAGGGTGGAAGCCCTCTATACGGGTGGAAGCCATCTATAAGGGTGGAAGCCATCTACAAGGGTGGAAGCCCTCTATAAGGGTGGAAACCATCTACAAGTGGTGGAAGTCCTCTATAAGGGTGGAAGCCCTCTATAAGGGTGGAAGCCATCCATCTACAAGGGTGGAAGCCATCTACAAGGGTGGAAGCCATCTATAAGGGCGGAAGCCCTCTGTGACTTTTCTCCTTATGGCACTTACCTGGACTTTACCAAGTAATCAACTGAATATAACACTTGGCCACAACAAACAAACTCCTTTTGTTGCACCCCACTGTCAACTAGACTGTGAAGTTGGTGATCTACTGTACTGGGCGATGTGTTTTCTCTTTAAACAGTACTACCAGGCAGTCATACCCAAGGTACCATGAAATGTGTCAGCCATCGGGGCTTTCTTTCCTTGGCTTCAAAACTCTGATTCTAATCAATCCTGGGTCTCTGTATATTCAGCTTGTATCAGCGTACGGCGTACGTGTGTGCGTACGTGCGTGCGTGCGTGTGTGTGTTTTATTTTTATTCTTTTATATCGAGGATAATGGAATAAGCACTTATGTGTTGTTGTTTTTTACATTTAGTCCCCGTGTGTATGCGGTTTTGTTAAGTCTGTCATCTGTGTGTGTGTGTGTGTGTGTGTGTGTGTGTGTGTTGTGTGTGTGTGTGTGTGTGTGTGGAGGGAGGGAGGGAGGAGAGAGAGAGAGAGAGAGAGAGAGAGAGAGAGAGAGAGAGAGAGAGAGAGAGAGAGAGAGTGTGTGTGTGTGTTTGTGTGCGTGCGTGCGTGCGTGTGTGTGTGTGTGTTGTGTCTGTGTGTGTGTGTGTGTGTGTTCATCAGTTTAACGTCCTTCCACAAATTAGTGATATCAGACGGGAAAGTGTGAGTGTGTGTATGTGTGTGTGTCGGTGGAGGGGGGGGGGGGGGTATAAGGGGGGGTGCTCATAAGTAATTATCAGCATTAAACAACTATAAGAAGCACCAATTAAAATCATAAATAAGGGAGTTGAAGGGGAAAAAACCCTTAACAGCTTCAAAACTAACATTGCAATTTATACAACTAGGCAACATCGTTAAACTATAAACATCTGATAACAGGACTATTATCTTAATGACAATACAATCTCTTTCATTAATGGAATGTCTTTTAGAATTTGTTCTAAGCAACCGACTGTGAAAACAGGTAAAAAAACCGTTTTTAAAATCTCTGCATTCTAAAAGAATGTGAGCAATGGTGGTAATAATTATTTTCGCCACAGATATATGTTGCGTTTAGTGACAACTTAGTTCTAAGAGCGTTGAGCTTGAACTTGTAGATAAGAGATACAACGTTTCTATATTGTATCTCTTGTCTACAGGTTCAAGCTCAATGTATGTGTGTGTGTGTGTGTGTGTGTGTGTGTGTGTGTACCTCGTCTACAGTTGTATGAGTCCAAGGATGGATTCTACCAAGGGAAACTGTTGTAAATTTAGTTTATATAATAGCCCTTTTGTTTGATTTTTTGTTGTTGCGATTGACGTTGACCACGGGTCGGACAGGCCCACGATGTAGAAGTTATAATAATAATACTAATACTAATAATACTAATACTAATAATAATAATGATGATGATACTACTACTACTACTACTACTACTACTACTACTACTACTACTACTACTAATAATTAATAATAATGTATGGAATTTCTATAGCGCTGAATCTTGTAAAGCAACAAATCAAAGCGCTCAGGTGACATGATTTAAAAAAAAAAAATGTATATCGAGGATAATGGAATAAGCACTCAGGTGCTTTTTTACATGTAGTCCCCGTGTGTATGCGGTTTTGTAAATTTTGTCATTTGTTGCCACCGGCACACAATGGCCTACTCTTTCGAAAAGTGGAACAGGATTTAACGTGTGCGCAAGATGTTCTGCATGCTTTCGCACACGGGCCTCGGTTTATAGTCTCATCCGAAGGACTTTGACATTCAGTTCGATATTTTAGTCAAACTGGGAAGAAAGGGCGAGGCTGGGAATCGAACCCAGAACCTCACGGTTTACTTGTTGGCAGGCAAACATCTTGACCATCCTGCCACCTTCCTTCTGATTTAGAAGGAAGTTATAATTATGAGAAAGCCAAATCGGTCATCTACAGAAGGCCAAACCAGGTTATTGGCGAACTACAATATTATAGAAAAGGATTGAATTGATCCTTGTTCTGCAGCAGTTCTGAAGTACATTGTCGAAGTATGAGCATTAGCTGATTATCCAGTAAGTGGCATCAGCTCAAAGTTGCAACATTGTGATGAAAAAAAAATCTTTTCTTTTCTGTTCATTCAACCTTTCTTCTCCCCTGTTTTGATTTCAGTCATTCTTTCTTTCTTTCTTTCTTCTTTCTTTTCTTTTCTTTCTTTTCTTTCTTTCTTTCTTCTTTTTCTTGCAGATCTTTCTTTTTTTGGGTAATTGTAGGGTTAGCTATTAGTGTAATATGAGTAAACTAATGATACCAAGAAAGCAAGAAAGGAAAATGTTATATGACTTTTTTTCTTTTCTTTCTTTCTTTCTTTCATTTTCCTTTCTTCCTTGCGATCTTACTTGTTTACTGATAGATATTACACTGATAGCTAAACTGCCACGTTCCTTCTCAACCACCCCATCTTGTTTTGTTTGTTTTGTTTTTGTTTAATGTCCATTCACTACATGGTGATTTAGACACACCCGCAGTCATACCAAAGTACCTATTATTACACACCGCATCTCTCTCTCTCTCTCTCAATATATATATTATATATATATATATATATATATATATATATATATATATATATATATAT
This sequence comes from Rapana venosa, assembly GCA_028751875.1. Lineage (NCBI taxonomy): Eukaryota > Metazoa > Mollusca > Gastropoda > Neogastropoda > Muricidae > Rapana > Rapana venosa. The sequence continues at coordinate 67,708,834 of CM054142.1, read as the reverse complement.
TATATATATATATATATATAAGGAAGAGTTTAGATATTCATAAGAAATATACCACTAGTCAAGAAGCTTTATATGACTCAGCAATTCATACACCCAAACATGAACACAAACACACACAAACGCGCGCGCGCGCACGCGCACACACACACACACACACACACACACACACACACAAACACTCTGACACACACACACACACACACACACACACACACACACCACACACACACAACACTGACATACTTAAATTTACAAAACTGCAAACACACGGGACTGCATGTAAAAAAAAAGCCCATTAGTGCTTATTCCATTATCCTCGAGCTAAAAGAATAAATAAATGAATAAATAAAAATAATGTCAGTTGCTGAAGTCATTATATTCTTCACCTGTAAGACCATCACTGCAGTTAGTTTCGGGATATATATTACAGTAATGGTCTTACAGGTGAAGAATTTATTACTTCAGCAACTGATATTATGAATTGCTGAGAGTCATATAAAACTTCTTGACTAGTGAAGTGTTTCTTATGAATATCTAAACCTCTTCTTTTATACATGTCAAAAAGAATTGGGCAATCAAACAATAAATGGTGGATTGAAAGGGAAATAGAACAATTAGTATTCCAAGCATTTAATCTCAGTTTATGTATTAGAATTTCTAATTTCCGTGGGCAAGGAAACTGCTGATAATGTTTTCGTTTTATACATATATATATATAATCTTAGAATGCATGCATTTCATTAACTTAGAATGAATTTCATAAGACGGCAATGACAGATCAGAAGCAAACACTTCAGTACTGTATTCAGAGGCACCTTGTTTTGTCAAAGAATCAACAAGCTCATTCGAATAAATTCTACAATGAGAAGGGATCCAGCAAAAAGTTATGCTGATGCCTCTGCTTGCAATAGAATGTATCAGGAATTTAATCTCAAATACAATATCATTCCTTATTTTACCATGCCATGTCTATAATGTCATTAATACCGCTTTTGAGTCAACGCAAAACAGAATTTGGCCAACATCAACGGCGGTATCAGAAAAAAAATTCAAAGCCATAAAGATTGCAAATAATTCAGAAGTAAAAATAGAAAAATGCTCTACTAAATGAAATTATTTTTGTAGCCTACTTTTAAAGTCGGAATCACATATGCTGCACCACTTTTGCCTGTTTCTATTACAGATGTGTCAGTATACACTATTAAGTGATTAGCATAATTACTTTCTAAGTGACTTTTTACATCAACGGTGAGCAGATTTTGATCTTCATTTTTCTTTATTTCCGTGTAGTCGATGTCAAATTTAGCTGACATAATTATGTTCCCAAGGAGGAAATTGAGGAACAACCGGTAACACTGGAATTGTTATTATATTGATATCATTTTCTTTCATAAATGTATCTGTATAATTTTTAATTGGCCGCAGAAATGAAATATTGCATGCTCGTTTGGGAAAAACAGTGTCTTGATTCATAAATATTTCCTCTTTTACTGAATTTGGAATAGAGAGACTACGAACCACATAATTTGATACTGCCAGTTTTCGCTGATCAATCAGAAAGATAGTAAGTGGACTTCTTTATAAGTATTAGCTGTGTATGCATGAGCTGGAACACCAAGTGCTATCTTTACTGCTTTGCTGTCTACACTTAGTGATTTTTTAGGGAGATGATCTGCAGCAGAAAAATAAACTTCTTGTCCGTATACTAATTTTGAACGTACTAAGGACAGAGCCAGATGTATCAGAGATGTAGCGTCTTGACTCCATGCCTGAGAACTTATTATCTTTAGAAAATTAAGTCTTTCCCTAGCTTCAGTTATCAATTGGTTGATGTGCTTATGGCGGGGACTGGATGTAAAAAAGCATATGGGTGCTTATTCATTATCCTCGAAATAAAAGAATTTGTCATTGTCATTGTCTTCCAGTTCATCCGACCCCCATCTCTTTTGTGTAATGTTTACTACAGGTGATTACTCCATAAAGAACGAAAAAATAGATTAATCTCCCTTAGGCCTAATCTTTACACTGGCAACACATGTCAGGCTTGTGGGCTTGCAAGCTGAGAAACCCAAAGTTATATAATTTCTTTTTGCATGATTTGAACCACAGAAGGTAAGATATTGAGAGCATCCAGGATAGGTTTTACCTTTCTGCTGTAGACTGCCTATTTTATAATTCTTTAGAATGCTTGTGTTCCGATTACTCAGCGATCAATTTGTTATGAAGTTGCACTGAGCGTAAGCGATAGGCCTATCATCACTACAATTGTGATTCGAGTGTGCGTTAGGCCTAGTGGTTTGATGTATCAGCTAGAGATGATATAGTGAGTGTGTTGATATATCCTTTGATTGCACACCAATAACAGTAATGAGTGATGTTGCTGTGTGCTAATCAATAGTAATCATTCTGTTAGGAAGCTTATCGAACAACATCCACAATTTTTTGCTCTGTTATTTCACTTTTGAATTGCCTGACATTAGCACAGTAGCATTGCATCAGAAACTTTCCTTGTAAAACTGCATCATGGATCGGGTTTTTCGTTCTGTCCTTTTTTTGTTTTGAATGAAAGGCTAATTACATGTTATCTTTTTCCTTTTTCTGTTATCTTGCACAGATTATTCCATCTTCCTGTAAACCATAAAATAAATCATTGCATGCCTGTGTCAGTCAAAGTCAAAGTTTTATTTCCAGTTGGTACATTGAATAAGCAGGGCATTTGCTTTTTTTCATCAAGCCATCTATCTAAAGAAACGTGTGTGTGTGTGTGTGTGTGTGTGTGTGTGTGTGTGGTGTATGTATCATTGTATGCGTATGTGTGTGTGTATGTGTGAGTGTATGTATGTGTATGTGTGAGTGTATGTATGTGTGTGTATGTGTGAGTGTATGTGTGGTGTATGTGTGAGTGTATGTATACTGTGTGTATGTGTGAGTGTATGTATGTGTGTGTATGTGTGTGTATGTATGTGTATGTGTGTGTATGTATGTGTGATGTGTGTATTGTATGTGTGAGTGTATGTATGTGTATGTATGTGTGTGTATGTAGTGTGTATGTGTGAGTGTATGTGTGAGTGTATGTACGTGTGTGTATATATGTATGTGTGTGTATGTGTGAGTGTATGTATGTGTGTGTATGTGTGAGTGTATGTATGTGTGTGTATGTGTGAGTGTATGTCAGTGTGTGTTCATGTCATCCACTCCACCAGCAAGCAAACTTCCTCTTCTACAAGTTCTAGGTCTGAGCCACCATCAAAGTGCCTGTTCAAGGGGATTTTTTTTCAGGAGTTAGGCTAACATCAGTGCCGTCTCTACATCCTGTAAGTCCTCGATGAGACTATAAACTGAGGCTCTGTGTGCGAACACTTGCAGAACGTCTTGCACACACAGTAAATTAAAACCTGCTCCATCTTTGGAAGGGTAGGCCATTTGTTTGGGTGGCCAATATTCTATTATCCTAGAAATTTAAAAGAATAAGTCTAGATGAATAATAAATAAATTAATAAATATATAAATAAAAGGTAGTTGGCAGTGAACATGTGCATAAAATCTTGATTTTTAAAAGGAAAGTTATGAATGTGTTGAAACATTGGACTCCAGCTTACGGTTTGTTGTTGTTTGTTTTGTTTTATGTTGTTTTTTGGTTGTTGGTTGTTTTTTTTAACTGTATCATCTAAAAGACTTGAAATCAAGAGAGAAGTGTTGGAACCATAGCATGACTCATTGACTGCTATAAACTTGTAATTATGAGAACTCCAGGGAAAAGAAAGAAAAGCTTCCCAGTGGGATGGCTCTGTGGAGATTTGAACCTGAGCCCTTCATAGCTTCAACTTTCTTACCACTAAGCTTTTTCAACATTTTTTTCCAGCAATCTTGTTAATCATTATGTGGAGGGTAAATGTCCGCTTCTACATTAATTTTCATGTCAGTTTATGTACTGGAATTGAAAAATGTGGGGAAAAAACAAGGCTTGGTGCATTTAAAAACAAAAAACAACAAACAACTCAAACATTAAACAAAAAGGAATGAATGATTATTACAGAAGAACTGGAGATTTGTATGGGACAGAGGCAGTTCAACACTTAAGCTTCTTACATATTATAAACATATGCCCAAAGAACATTAAAGATAGTTACCACTGAAACACAAAGCAATATAATATGGATATATTATTTAGTATTAATAAGCATTTTTAGTGCTGGTAATGAAACCTTGTAGAAAAGGATCTGCAAGAGCCTTAAATGCTGAATACAGTTGTTTGGGTTTGTGGACCGTGCATTTCAACACACACAGTGACACACACACACTCACAGATTTCCATCAAGCTTTAAGGTTTAGATGCTGTGTTCAAATCCTTCTGAGAAACTGAGTGTGAACCTGGCAGTTTATGTAATTGAATGTCTAAAGATCAGAAACATGTAGCTCTTTCCCTGAATGCAACAAAGATTACGTGCATACTGTAATATATCACCTTGACTGCTCCATGGTTGCTTTTTTGTATTGTGTTCATATGGGTCTTATGACCTGCAAAAACTGAATAAATGTGATTGATTGATTGACACACACATACACACTCGCACATGCACACACACACACACTCTCTCTTTCTCTCTCTCTCTCTTACTCTCTCTCTCTCTATCTGTCCCATGTGTGCATGTGCACGCGCACACACACTCACACACACTATCTCTCTCTCTCTTTCTCTCTCTCTATCTCTCATGCATGCATGTGCGCGCACACCACACACAACACGCACTCACAGTCACACACACTATCTCTCCTTCTCTCTCGCTTCTTTCTCTGTCTCTCTCACTCTCAAATACATACACATGCATGCATGCATGCACGCACGTGCGTGCGCACACACACACACACACACACACACACTTACTCACTCATTCACACTCACACGGACACTTCACATTTATTCCTGAAGATTGACATTGATCAAAACAGACTCAAACTAGTTAGTCAAAGGTAAAAGAAGTAAATGAAAAATTCCACATTTTAAGACTTGACTGTCTTTTCACACACACACACACACACACACACACACACACACACACACACACACACACACACACACACACCACACACACACACACACACATACACAACACATACCTAACACTAACTCTAACAGTAACACACACACACTCACAGTGCCACACACACTCACTAACACTAACATACACATGCACACACAGAGGGACACACACACAGTGACACACACACACACAGTGACACACACACACACATTGTACACGCACACAGACAATCCACATTTATTCCTGAAGACTGACATATTGATCAAAACAGACTCAAACTAGTTAGTTAAAGGTGAAAGAAGTAAATGGAAAATTTCACATTTTAAGAATTGACTGTCTTTTCACACACACACACACACACACACACACATTACACTTACACTCACACACTCTCTCTCTCTCTCTCTCTCTCTCTCTCTCTCTCTCTCCTCTCTCTCTCTCTCCTCTCTCTCTCCCCTTCTCTCTCTCTCTCACATACACACACTGCCACATTTTAAGACTTGACTGTTTTTCACACACACACACACACACACACACACACACACACACACACACACACACACACACACACACACACACACACACACACAATCACACACACAATCACACACACACAGCTGGTTTTCCCCAATACTGGCAATAGCCTTGAACACAGAGAAAGAGAGAGAGAGAAGAGAGAGAGAGAGAGAGAGAGAGAGAGAGAGAGAGAGAGAGAGAGAGAGAGAGAGAGAGAGAGAGGAGGAGGGACTCAGGCAGAGAGAGAGAGAGAGAGAGAGAGAGAGAGAGAGAGACATGGGAAGGGGTTGTTATGAGAGAGTGGGCATGGAGTGGGCATATGGAAATTTCCTCAGTAAGTAGGCTAACCTATCTATGGCAAGGGGAATTTACACAGGCCACTTTCCCACACAGGTCAGTTTTGCAAAGTCAGTATACTAGAAAGGTGACACATGTATTATATATGTCTATACACTCAGGTAGCTTCCATTGCTTTGCTCCGTGTGTTGCTGTCTCTCTCTATATATATATAAGTTCAATTCCTGTGTGTCCAAAGTTTGAGGACGATTCAGTTGGGCATTAGGAGCACACACACCCACACAGGTCAGTTTTGCAAAGTCAGTATACTAGAAAGGTGACACATGTATATATATCTATCTATACACTCAGGTAGCTTCCATTGCTTTGCTCCGTGTGTTGATATATAAGTTCAATTCCTGCCTGTCCAAAGTTTGAGGACGATTCAGTTGCGCATTAGGAGCACAGCTGTATCTTACAGGTTTTAGATGGGACAGCTTTTGCCTAGTCACTTGTATTAATAAGCACTGCAGCTGTGGTTGAGCTGTACATGTTTAGAACATCATGTTTGATCAAGTTTATGCTGCTCTGTGAACTTGCTGCTAAAGCCTGAGAAGAAAGGTAACCAGTAGGAGTTTCTGGTTTTTTTGGCTTGTAAACACAGTGTATTCTGTTGTTGTTGTTGTTGTTGTTGCTTGTTGTTTTAAGAAGAAAACCCGAATGAGTAAAGTGACGTTTGGTGATGTGATGTGGACTGGCAAACAGTTTGTGTAACTGGCGTGATACTCAGAACATGTGGCTCAGAGTTATACAGAACTCTGTGAACATGTCCAGTGTGTGTGAGTGTGTGTGTGCATGTGCACATGTGCACTTATGATGGAGGGAAAGGATTTTACTTTAACTGTAGAGATTGATAGTACAGTGTGTGTGTGTAGGGGTGGGGAGGGGGGGGGGGCATGGTGGAGAGGGTTTAACTTTTTTAACTGTAGGGACTGTTACGACTGTACAGTGTGTGTGTGCATGCGTGTGTGTGTGTGTGTGTGCATGTGTGTGTGTGCATGGTGTGTGTGTGTGTGTGTGTGCATGTGTGTACATGAATGTGTGTGTGTGCATGTGTGTGTGTGTATGTGTGTGCGCATGTATGTACAATTGTACATGAATGTGTGTGTGCATGTGTGGATGGGTAGTTAGTTAGGAGGGTAGATTTGATGTGTGAATCACTGAATGCCCTGGATCAATATTACGCTCTGTGGTGTAAAGACTGAGTGGAAGGAGGGAAGTGGAACCCAATCCAGCTGATTATAAATAGCCCCACCATCCACACAGGCTGTATCGGGGCTTAAACTGTGCAACTGTATAAAATGCAGATTAAATTTGTTGTTTTTTTTATTTTATTTTCTTCTTCTTTATATTGAAGATAATGGAATAAGCACTTATATGCGCTTTTTTTTATTTTTTACATCCAGTCCCCAGCTGTTCCTCGTCAAGAGCTCCAGGGTTCATTAACGGTGAGATTTATCATTGATTGCATGACTGTGTAAGATTAGGTTGAATGCATGCGCTTTGATTTGTCTTTGCAAGATATAGCGCTATGTAAGTTCCATTTATTATTATTATTATTATTATTATTATTTTATTTTTATTTGGGGTGTTTTTTTTTGGCAACAGCTGTGTACCTTGCGCTGGAAAAAGAAACACACTTTGTCCCGTGTGTTTCAGGTTATTGACAAGGTGTACCAAGATGCCCAGAGAGCAAAGCCAGGAAGCGATCACACGCAGCGTATGGCAGAAGGCAGATGCTGTGTGCTTCGATGTGGACTCCACCGTCTGTCGAGACGAAGGGCTGGATGAGCTGGCTGCCTTTTGCGGCGTGGGCGATGAAGTGAAGGCCTGGTGAGATGTGTAGACAACCGACGTGGGAAAGATGTTAACGCTTTGAATTTTGGGTTTTCTTTTAAAAGAAGATTTTAATTTGTTTTAATTTGAGCGCTTTGATTTGTTTCTTTTACGAGATTCAGCGCTATATAAGTTCCATACATTATTATTATTATTATTATTATTATTATCTTATTTTTTATTCTTTTATATCGAGGATAATGGAATAAGCACTTAAGTGCTTTTTTTTTTTTTACATCCAGTAACCCCGTGTGTATGTTGGTTTTGTCATTTTTGTCATCTGTTCCCACCGGCACACAATGGCCTACTCTTACAAAAAGCGGAGAAGGATTTAACGTGTGCACAAGATGTTCGTTTTGCTTTTCATTTTTTGTTGTTGTGTTTTTTTTTGGAGGGGGGGGGGGGGGGGGGGGGTAACTTTTTGAATTTTAAAAATTGATTCTATTTATCATCATCACGAATCTTCTTACTGTTGTTGTTGGTGGTGGTGGTTGTGGTAGCGGCACAACTACGATACTACAACAAGTGCTAGTGCCATTAGTGTGACTACTGCTGGTACTATTAGCTCTACTAGTACTGCTAGTTAGTACCTCTGCTTCTGTAAATTTCTTGCATTGGGTTCATGTAGTAGGTTTTTTTTTCAAACCAAGAAGAAGGTCAGTCAGTGTGAAGCTTTGGAAAAGAACGTTTACTTTGAACAGGTACTATTTTAGTTATTTATTTTACTTTTTCTTTTATATCGAGGATAATGGAATAAGCACTCATGTGCTTTTTTTTACATCCAGTCCCCGTGTGTATGCAGTTTTGTAAATTCTGTCATCTGTTCCCACCGGCACACAATGGCCTACTCTTACAAAAAGCAGAACAGGATTTAATCTGAGCGCAAGATGTTCTGCATGCGTTCGCACACGGGGCCTCAGTTTAAAGTCTCATCCGAAAGACTTTAGGGGAGAGTGGAGTCTGCACTGATGTTAACTCCAGGGGAAAATATCCCCCTTGAATGGGAATCGAACCCGGGTCATCAGATTTTACGCGCAATGTTCTAACCACTAGGCTATCCTATTGGGTTCGTGTACTAGTTTTTTTTCAAACCAAGGTCAGTCAGTGTGAAGCTTTGGAAACAAACATTTACTTTGAACAGGTACTAGGTTGTAGTTGTACATTTTTAAAAAAAATGGAGGACTTTTAGTTGAAGATGTACCATAAACAGCACATGCGCACATGCACACACACACACACACACACATTCTCTCTCTCTCTCTCTTTCTCTCTCTCACACACACACATTCTCTCTCTCTCTCTCTCTCTCTCTCTCTCTCTCTCTCTCACACACACACATTCTCTCTCTCTCTCTCTCTCTCTCTCTCTCTCTCTCTCTCTCTCTCTCTCTCTCTCTCTCTCTGTGTCACTCACACTCATTCTCTCTCTCTCACACACACATTCTCTCTCTCTCTCTCTCTCTCTCTCTCTCTCTCTCTCTCACCCCACACACCACACACACACACACACACACACACACACACACACACACACACACACACACACACACACACACACATTCTCTCTCTCTCTCTCTCTCTCTCTCTCTCTCTCTCTCTCACACACACACACAACCCCCCTCCCCCTCCCCCCACACCCACACACCCACACCCATGCACCCCCCACACACCACACACACACACACATGCACCCACCCACCCACCCATACACACACCAGCCCCCCACCTCCCACCCCCCCACACACAAAACCCCCTCTCCCCACCACCCACATCCCCACACCAAACCCCCACCCACCCACACACCACACACACTCACACACACACACACACCAAACCAAACCCACCACCCCCCACCACACACACACACACACTCACACTGGAGGAGAGACACACACACACACTAAACCTAGTTTGATGTTTAAAGTTGGATTATTTCTTACTAAATGTTTAGATATCAGAAGTAAGGATGTTCACCTTACATGAAAGTATATGATTAACTGTTGTTCCTATGGGCCATATGGCCTGCAAAAACTGAATTAAAATTATTGTTATTGTTACACACACACACAGAGAAAGAAAGACCGTCACGATTCAGAAGTGTTATGTTTTGCGCTGTACGAACCGTACCCTACAGGACGCAGAGAGCCATGGGAGGCACCGTGTCATTCCGGGAAGCCCTGTCGGAACGTCTGAAGATTGTGCGGCCCAGTCTCCAGCAGGTTCAAGACTTTGTGGCCTCCAGACCGCCCCAGCTGAGTGACGGCATTGAGTAAGGTCCTCATTTCATTTCATTTCATACCACTTTAAGTCACGGCAGATTTCTCTGCGTGAAATTTCGGGCTGCTCTCTCTCTCCCCGGGGAGAGCGCGTCGCCACAAGAGCAGCGCCACCCTTTTTTTTTTTTTTTGTCTGCAACTGTATTTGTTTCCCTATCAGAGTGGCATTTTTTTTTTTTTACAGAATTTTACCAGGGACAACTCTCTTGTTGCCGTGGGTTCTTTTACGTGCGCTATATAATTATGTGTAGCACACGGGGCCTCGGTTTATCGTCTCATCCGAAAGACTAGTGCCCAGACCACCACTCATGGTCTAATGGATGGGGGGAAAGTTTCGGGTGCAAACGGGGTATGAACCACCGCACACTTCCGACCCGGACTTTTCGCATTCTAGACAGGCGCGTTACCTCTAGACCACCGATCCACTCATGGGGCTGGTTTTGATAATAATAATAATAATACATGGAATTTATACAGCGTTATTTCTTGCACAAAAAAACAACAACCCCCAAATCAAAGCGCTGTCATTCATCCTAGTCTTTCACATGCAGCCAGTTACGATAAATAGATTTTTTACAAATTCAAATGTAAAACGCACACACACGCGTGAACAATTAATAGTTTTACAAATTCAAATTTAAACGCGCACATGCGCATGCGCTGAGCTAGTCTAGGGTGGGGTTGGGGGTTTTTTGGGGAGGGGGGGGGAGGGTGTGGTTGTCGGGTCAAGCAGCAGCTTTAGCAACATTACTTGATGATGCATTTTGATAGGAAGTCTGAAAAGTCGGAACTTGGATGTGTATTGTACATTGGCCACAGGCCGTTATACAAACATGTGCAAGGTGGATGGGGGGGGGGGGGGTGGGGGGGGGGGCTGCAGGAGACACGTGTGGCAGTAACGTCAAATGCACTTGTACAAATTTAACCATATCAGACATTATGTGATAAAGAAAACAACTATTCTTATACAGTATGTAAAAATTTTTTGTTATAAGATACTGACGTTCAAAATTTACGATGTATGAAAGTTTTTAAACAGTAGAGAGGGAGGGAGAGGAAGGGAGAGTGGAAGGGAGAGAGAGAAAGAAAGAGAGAGAGAGAGAGAGAGAGAGAGAGAGAGAGTCAGTCTCTTTTTTTTTGCAAGTGTGGAGTTGAGTGCCTGAAGGTGGTAGGTTTTTTGTTTTGTTTGTTGGGTGGGTTTTTTGGGGTCTGTTTTTAATCATCTCTGTCTGTCTTCCCTTCCTCCCTTCCTTGCCTCTCTTAGTCTCTAGCTGTCTGTCTGTCTGTCTGTCTGTCTGTCTGTCTGTCTGTCTGTCTGTCTGTCTCTCTCTCTCTCTCTCTCTCTCTCTCTCTCTCTCTCTCTCTCTCTCTCTCTCTCTCTCTCTCTCTCTCTCTCTCTCTCTTTGTCTCCTGGAAATATAAGAATTTGATTGATTGATCTCCTCCCTCTCCTCTTCTCTCCCTTCCTTTCTCTCTCTCCTTTCTCCCTTTCATCTCTTAACCAACCCCTCCCCCCTCCCCACCTCCCCTCCCCATCATGTTTATCAGTTAAAAATGAAAGTATCAATTCCTTTGTTCATAAATCATCAAAACTTGACATGGGGGACGGGATAGCTCAGTGGTCAGAGCACTCGCTTTCCCAAAGCCAATGTTAAGCAGCTTTGAGCATGGTTACCACATGGATGAATGACCGTTTGCATGCCTTGGTTCAGTACAGTTCACCCAGCTTAAATGGGTACCTGCCCTCTTTTAGGGTCAGGGAAGGTAAAGCAGCGAGGGAGAGGAGATGGGCGCCTCCTGCCCTCAATATGCTGGCCCCCTAGAGAAGTTGAGGTCTCTGACACCTCGCTCCCCTATGACCACGTAGGTTATGGGAACACCTTTACCTTGACCTTATCTTATGTATGTATGTTAGTCCGTCGTTTCGACGATGACCTCCAAAACAGCAGAGGAGGCGGCTGCTGTTTCGGAAACTGGGCAGAAATTTGATTATAGTGGAGATGCCTTTCCCACAGTACGTCCCCACTCTCTCGGCCAAGTGGGCATAAGGACAGTCAGCGTTGGAGATGTTCTCCAAAGGCCAACTAGCCCCCAGGGCTGCAGCACATAAGGACTGTGCAAGTCAAGCCTCCTAGTCAGAGAGTCTCATAGTCGATCACTAAAGACTAAGCTGTAAAGTGGAATTCCATGAGTGGGAAAGCAAGCCACTGGTCATACAGCCTCTCACTTTGCTGTTGCCCCCAGCGCCAATGGTTTAATCAAGAACTGTGATAAAGCCCAGGTGCTAAAGTGTGTTATCTGAAACATCAAGTCTTGTCGGCAGAGAGCTGGTACGTCTCCTGCAGGCCAGGAACACAGCCGTGTTTCTGGTGTCTGGGGGATTCCGCCAGCTGATAGAGCCCGCCGCACAACTCCTCAGTGTGCCGAAGGAAAACATCTTCGCTAACAGACTGCTGTTTGAAAATGGTAAGTAAAGTGTGTGTGTGTGTGTGTGTGTGTGTTTGTTTGTGGTGGGGGAATGGTTGTGGTGTGTGTGTGTGTTTGGGGTGGGAATGGTTGTGGTGTGTGTGTGAGTGTGTGTGTTGTGTGTATTTGGGGTGGGTGGTTGTGGGTGTGTGTGTGGTTGTGGTGTGTTTGGGGTGGGATGGTTGTGGTGTGTGTTTGGGGTGGGAATGGTTGTGGTGTGTGTGTTTGGGGTGGGAATGGTTGTGGTGGTGTGTGTGTGTGTGTGTGTTTGTTGGGTGGGAATGGTTGTGGTGTTTGTGTTGGGGGTGGGTGTGGTGTGTGTGTGTGTTTGTTGGGTGGGAATGGTTTGGTGTGTGTGTGTGTGTGTTTGGGGTGGGAATGGTTGTGGTGTGTGTGTGTGTTTGTATTGGGGTGGGAATGGTTTGTGGTTGTGTGTGTGTGTGTTGTATTTGGGGTGGGAATGGTTGTGGTGTGTGTGTGTGTGTTTGTATTTGGGGTGGGAATGGTTGTGGTGTGTGTGTGTGTGTTTGGGGTGGGAATGGTTGTGTGTGTGTGGTGTGTTTGTTTGGGGTGGGAATGGTTGTGGTGTGTGTGTGTGTGTGTGTGTGGGGTGGGATGGTTGTGGTGTGTGTGTTTGGGGTGGGAATGGTTGTGGTGTGTGGTGTGTGTGTGAGAGTGTGTTTGTGTGTGTTGTTGTTGTGGTTGAGATGGTTGTGTTTGTGTTTGGGGTGGGAATGTTGTGTTGTGGTGTGTGTGTGTGTGTGTGTGAGTGTGATTGTGGTGTGTTGTTGTTGTTGTTGTTGTGGTCGAGATGGTTGTGGTGTGTGTGTTTGTGGTGGGAATGGTTGTGGTGTGTGTGTGTGTGTGTGTGTGGTGTGTTTGTGTGTGTTGTTGTTGTTGTTGTTGTTTGGTCGAGATGGTTGTGGTGTGTGTGTTTGTGTTTGGGGTGGGAATGGTTGTGGTGTGTGAGTGTGTTTGTGAGTGTGTTTGTGTGTGTTGTTGTTGTTGTGGTCGAGATGGTTGTGGTGTTTGTGTTTGGGGTGGGAATGGATGGGGTTTGGTGTGTGTGTGTGAGTGTGTTTGTGTTTGTGTGTGTTGTTGTTGTGGTTGAGATGGTTGTAGTGTGTGTGTTTGTGTTTGGGGTGGGAATGGTTGTGGTGTGTGTGTGTGTGTGTGTGTGTTTGTGTGTGTTGTTGTTGTTGTTGTTGTGGTCGAGATGGTTGTGGTGTGTGTGTTTGTGTTTGGGGTGGGAATGGTTGTGGTGTGGTGTGTGTGAGTGTGTTTGTGTGTGTTGTTGTTGTTGTGGTCGAGATGGTGTGGTGTGGTGTTTGTGTTTGGGGTGGGAATGGTTGTGGTTTGTGTGTGTGTGTGTGAGTTGTTTGTGTGTGTTGTTGTTGTTGTTGTTGTGGTCGAGATGGTTGTGGTGTGTGTGTTTGTGTTTGGGGTGGGAATGGTTGTGGTGTGTGTGTGTGTGTGTGTGTGAGTGTGTTTGTGTGTGTTGTTGTTGTTGTGGTCGAGATGGTTGTGGTGTGTGTGTTTGTGTTTGGGGTGGGAATGGTTGTGGTGTGTGTGTGTGTGTGAGTGTGTTTGTGTGTGTTGTTGTTGTGGTCGAGATGGTTGTGGTGTTTGTGTTTGGGGTGGGAATGGTTGTGGTGTGTGGTGTGTGTGTGTGCGAGTGTGTTTGTGTGTTGTTGTTGTTGTGGTCGAGATGCTTGTGGTGTGTGTGTGTGTTGGTGTGTGTTGTTGTTGGGGTTGAAATGGTTGTGGTGTGCATGCTTGTGTATGTGTGTGTGGTGTTGTTGTTGGGGTGGGATGGTTGTGTGTGTGTGTGCGCGTGTGCATATGTATTGTATGTGTGTGCGTGTGAGTGTGTTGTTGTTGAGGTTGGGATGGTTGTGGTGTGCGTGCGTGTGCATGCTTGTGTGTGTTGTTGTTGTTTGTTGTGGGGGTTGAGATGATTGTGGTGTGTGTGTGTTCTGATTTTGGTTTTGGGGTTTTTATCTGGGATTTTTGGTGTGTTTTTATTCTCTTTCCTTTTCTTTTTGTATATTTTTTATTTGAGGTACTGAGTTATTTTTCCATTCTTAAATTCTAGAAAAGGGTAAAAGTGTGTGTGTGTGTGTGTGCATGCATACTCACATGTGTGTGTGTTCTCTCATGTGTGTGTGCATGTGTGTGTGTATGTTGCGTGTGCATGCTTGTGCATGTGTGTGTGTGTTGATAGATATAGTAATTCATGCACATATACTGATATGTATATGTTTTGAAGCTCTAATAAAGCATTTGTATATAAACATATTCATAATGTGTGCACATGCTTTTTGTTTTAAGTGCACAAATCCATTCATCATGTGTCTGCATTATATATATAATATTTTTCCTCACAATAATTTCATTTTTTGGTGTGTGGGGGTTGGTGTCGTCAGGCCAGTACAGCGGTTTTGACACGGAGGAGCCCACCTCGGAGTCTGGGGGCAAGCCCAGGGTGGTGGCTTTGCTGAAGGACAGACACGGCTTCCAGAATGTCGTCATGATCGGCGACGGTGCTACCGACCTGGAGGCTGCTCCGCCTGCTGTGAGCTTTGTTGTGTTTCTGCTTTGTTTTGCATTTATGTACTGTTGATCTGATTGTGTGTGCGTACTTTGTACTTACGTATTGTTTTGTTTATTTTATGTATGTTGCCCTCCTCTGGCCCCCCCTCCCCCCTCTCTTTCTCTCTCTCTTTCTCTTACACTCGCATACACACTCAAATATATGCAGAAAGAAGCATGCCAAGTTCTTCTTCTTCTTCTTCTTCCTTTTTTGTCATGTTTCTCCCAGGGGAGGTTTGACATTGATGAGCCTTCTCCATCTCTCTCTGTTTTGAGCTTCCTCCTTATTTATGCCCCTTTCTCTAAGATCATCTGCTCTACAAAGTTCATTGCTCTTTTTATGATGTGGTGGTCTGCCAAGTTGATGTTTTGATTTCATTTCTTTGTGTTGGTTTTTGTTGTGTTTGTTTTCATGCCTAGTCTAGCTAGTGCAAAGTTTTGTGATGGAGTCGGTAATTATATTGTGAGAATGGCTGGAAGTGTGTTGTGTTTATATTGACATAGTAACATATTCATTGCTTGATTTTTCAATTAAAAAAAAAAAAAATATCAGTTCAACAAGTTTGGTGATTTAGAATGATTTACTAGCCCCTCAGTGTCCAATAGTTATGGTATTTGCTTCATGTTTACATTTGTTGAATCATTGGTGCTTTTATATCTTTTATACATAATATTTTTTGTTTTCAGTTTAGCTGTGATGATTAAGATTAGATTATATATCAATCTGTTCAGGGCCCCATTGCAGCTTTGTCCATTATGCTTCTGAATGGCTCGAATGCTTCATGGCAGGAAAAGCCGTCGTTATCATAAACACAAATATTTTCCAAGTAATATGTTTGCATGGAGTACTCATGAGTAGTAAGATATTTGATTGATTACTATTCAGTTGTCGGTTTTCTGTTGATAGTGGCTTTTACCTCACCTACCAGTCTTCATACTAAAAACCCCTTAGTGTGCAAATTCAACAAGCCTAAGATGAGTAGGAGAGCTAAAGGTCTTTGGTTTTTTGGTTGTATTTTTATTCATATGAAAAGCCTACTGTATTTCTGTTATATATATGTTGTACGTTTATTCATATAAAAAGCCTTGTGTATTTCTGTTGTATTAGATATGTTGTACTTTTATTCATAGAAAAAGCCTTGTGTATTCCTGTTGTATTAGCTATGTTGTACTTTTTATTCATAGAAAAAGCCTAGTGTATTTCTGTGGTCAACAATGTTCCTGTAACGCTGTCTTGTCCTGGGCAACAGGATGCCTTCATCGGCTATGGCGGGAACGTGGTGCGGGACAGTGTGAAAGAGAAGGCAGGCTGGTTTGTGACCGACTTCCAAGATCTCATCGCTCCTCTTCAGACGGCCACCTTCCCCTCCAGTTGATGGTGATCAGTGTTTTAGTGAAATCTCTAGACCATACAAAAACGGGAGGTTGGGATGATGTGAATAGCGTGGAGAAGAATGCTGGTGATGGCATGTAATCCTGGTATCTAACGCAAATTTCTTATGATACATATCTTGATCGATAGTTGTGATGGAATTAAATCTGCCGTAACCACTTTTGAGAGCACTGAAATTGGACTTAAAAATGATTATACTGTATCTTGGAGACTTCACGTTTTGTCTCTTTAACTCCACTAGGGAGTCTTTTAAGCAGTGGGGTATTTTCTTTTCTTTTTGTTTTATTTTTGCTGTTGTTGGTTTTTGAAAAATTGGAATGCATATTAAATTTGTTGATTTTAATCAGTTTTATGATTTGTTGAATTTCAGGTTGCTGACACTTTCTTTTAGGTCCTCGGACGAGTTGTCAGAATACTTTAGAGGAACCTGAGGAGAAGCTTAATGGGTTTTTTAAAAAATCGACTGAATTATGAAGTTTACTAAGGAAAAGAGTGAAAAGAGACCTGGCTGTATTTGTCCTCTTTTTATATGCCATTTCCTCATCAGTATGGACATACAACCGATTCTTGACTAAAGACAGTATGTTACCGATTGATCCTTTGCTGGAGTAGTTAATCATGTCACTAATATGGAATGTATCTCTATGTGAAATGTTACGAGTTAGAATTGTTTTGTGGGCTGTGGTGTATGATCTCTAAGATGTGTTGAGATGTGAGAGCAACAGTATGATGGAATCAAAACAAAAACTAATTCTCCGAGGCTGTGACTTAGTATTGCCTTGCTTGCATTTAAAAAAATAAATTATGCAAATCATTTTAACAAAGATGAGGCAGTGGTAGTGGGGTGGGGTTGGGGGGGAGGGGGGAAAGCGTTATGGAAAAATGAATGATCACAATGACATAAAATGTCATTTTCTCAATCTTTTAGATGAAAGTAAAGTGTTAGATTTTTTTGGGGGTGGGTGCACAGCTAGAGAGCTTTGAGGTTCAGTTATGGTGATGATTTTGCGTATGTGACCGCTTTTGCCCACCACCATTAAGGTAGCAGCATTCCATCTTCAAGGGAGAGAATGTTCAGTAGAAAGGTGCCGAGTGTCCTCCGTAAAGCGTGCTGAACTGCAAGGGCATGGAGAGGGAGGGAGCCCATGAATGTTAGCTCCAGGGTAACAACAAATTTTTTTTAAATCAACGTGAGCAGACGCCTCAGTGCGGTGGACATTTGAACCCACGCTCTCTGTTACTGTCAGAGCACAAGTGTAGTGTTCTAACCACCAAGCTACCCACCTCCTTCCCCCCTCAATGTCCGCAGAGAGGGCATGGAAAGATCATTTTTATTATCCATGAACTTCAGACATTCTTCCACCTTGCATGGCAGTTTTAGGTTTGGGAAGTGAATTAATTAATTGCTCTGATCTTACGTAGATGGATCACAGCGTGCAAATCCAGCATAACTCCGTCAAGGGCCCAGTGCTAAAGTTAGTGTGCCCCTTCCTTTTACCATGTCCAAGTGGGGTCAGCTCCTGCTGTAATTAGCTAGCACTGGCTGGACTGGGCTGTGATGGAATGGACAGTAGATGAGAGTAGCTGAAAGTGGGGATAAACTGACACTGTGGGACATTTATTAAATGGTTAGAAATAACTTGTTAAGATTTTGACTGTAAAAGGTATCATGGAGAAATTACGAGCTGTAAGTAAGCTGTATTGTTTCTGTTGTGGTTGGTCTCCAAAAGAGGACATACCAAGCACTGAAAAAACTGCTGCAATATGATACACTTTGTTGATGTTATTATGTATTTGTATTGTTGCAATGTTCACAAGTTGTTGATATTACCATTCTGGGTTTGTTGTTGTTGTATAGTTGCAACATTCTCAGGGAACTTACAAATGTGGTACTGAACAAAAGGTTGTTTTAATTAAAAACAGTCAATCTGTTTACTCATGAAGGTTTAGCTGAGGCTATGTCTTTCTGGAAAGTGACACACAAATTGGTATGTCTATTGTCTGTTATCATTATGATGCCGCCAGCAGTTAGACAGGCTTGTTTACCAGCTGATGAGATATAATAATTATATTGTTTCATTAAGAGGGGAGACGGGTTAGCCTGGTGGTTAGAGTGATGCGCATTGCGCTCATGATCTGACGACCCGGGTTCGAATCTCGTTCAAGAGGATTTTCCCTCTGGAGTTAACATCAGTGCCAACTCCACTTCCCCCAAGTCCTTTGGATGAGACTATAAACAGAGGTCCCATGTGCGAACGCACGCAGAACATCTTGCGCACACATTAAAACCCGTTCCCCTTTTTGAAAGAGTAGACCATTGTGTGCTGGTGGGAACAGACAAAATTGACAAAACTGCATACACACGGGGACTAGTGTGTAAAAAAAGCACATGGGCGCTTATTCCATTATCCTTGAAATAAAAGAAAAAATACAGGACAATGTTCCTGTGCCCCGGTCAGCAGTTGTCAATGTCAGCTCCCAACAGCGGCTTTAAACTCCTTGATGCCCACCACCCTAGTTCTCCATGCACAGCACCCTCCGACTTCTCTCTCCTTCCAAAGTCTGAAAAAAGCAACGGATTGGGAGAGAAGGACATTTTGCATGTCTGTGACATCGCTGTTGTAGCAGTTTAGAGAGATCGTAACCGTCTAGTAGGAGATGTAAAGTTCCAGGTTTGACAATGTTCGCATCCATAGATGTGTTTGCTGCGCTAAAAACTGATCTTTGAACTGACCGATTTACATAACAAAAAAAAGTTTGACAATGTTCACATCCATAGATGCATTTGCTGGGGTAAAAACTGATCTTTAAAGTGACTGATTCACATGCCCCCCAAAAAGTTTGACAATGTTCGCATCCATAGATGTGTTTGCTGGGCTAAAAACTTATCTTTAAAGTGACCGATTCACATGAAAAAAAAAAGTTTGACTATATTCGCATCCATAGATGTGTTTGCAGGGCTATAAAACTGACCAGTGCGTATGTTTTCTTAGTGGAATGTAACCGTGCGTGCATTTTTACTTTCCGTTTGTTCATTGAATCGTATGAATGAAAATAAACAAGATTTATCTGCAACATCAAATGTTCAGCAATGCGCAGGTGCTCTTTTTCATTTTATTCCTTTGAATCATTATTCTGCCTCCAACCCCCTCCCTTAAAAATGAACTGAAAAAAAGGCCGAATTGAAAGTAATCACTGATGCATGTGTTTAATGCATGGTGAGCAAGGGGATGAAGATGATGATGAATGAATGAATGGTGATCTGATCCTGTTAACTTTGTTATGGCTTCATCTCATTTTTGTTTTACTGTCCGCATAGTAAACAGACGTATTGTAAATAAATGATTAAAAAAAAAAGGAATTACTCAAGCGCTGTTTGAATCTTGTGTATTTTTGTGGTGACACTGGTGCGAAAAGAAAATGCAGATACGTGCATGCGCGCACACACACACACACATACTACAAGTATGTTGAATAATGTGTTGGTTTTTAAATTTTTTTTTATTAAGGCTGTGAATATTCACTTTGTACACCACATAATTTCTCTTTTTTCAAACAACTGCATGCACTCTCTCTCTCTCACACACATACAGAGCATAATTGCATGTTAAGTAGCAATAAACACTTTTTAAAGATCGGAATTTATTCATTTTAAATGGCTGCATAATTCTCTCTCCACCCCCCCCCCCCCACACACACACACATTCTATAAGCATGTCAAGAAAAACATCCTGCATCACTCATTACAGGCAGAAACAATCTTTCTGTCTCCCCCACCTCCCCCAACACACTCACACACACACACACACACACACACACTATAAGAATGTCCACAAATCTATATCATTCCTTACAGGCAGAAACATAATCCTTTTGTCTCCCCTCCAACCCCGTCCCACAAACACACACACACTACAAGAATGTCAACAAATCTACATCACTCATTTACAGGCAAAAACAATCCCCCTTTCCCCTGACACACACACACACACACACACACACACACACACACACTATATGTGACCCGTTTTTACGAAATGAGTCTTAACTCGCACACAGTGAAAAGGAGAGAGGCCCAAAAAAGGGAAGGTGGGGTCCATTTAACCAATTTTGACTTTTCATCAAAAATGGAATCTGTAGTCATTAAATTTCCTATCTATGTACTTGAACAGGTTAGATATGATTTAAAATGTGTTTTTAAACCGTTTTTATCGACTACCCTTCTGCAGTTTTCCAGTTTCTTCATTGTTACACCCTGATTTCAGTCATCCCTTAATCATTACCCTGACTGGGCCCCACACATGTAGTTTTACCATTCGAAAGGTTGTGACCTGTATTTTCAATTCCACACATTCTTTACTTGAAATCTAACCAATCAGAAATACTGTTTCGAGTTATTTAGGCGTAAACAAAAAGTGAAAGCTCAAGAAGATCGACCAATGAGAGTTGAGGAAGCATACTGCCTGTAGTAACGAACAGGCAGCTTGCCTGTGATTGGTTGGGAAGGAGATCGCTGACGACGTTTCTGTTCTATTTTAAGAACAGCATGGCCGGAAAACTTCACAATTTGCAAAGAATAATGGGCATTTCGCTCATTTCTTGCTGATCTTCCACTCTTCGAATAGCAGATCAGTAAAAACGACATGTATTTTTTACAAATACTGTGATGCCTCTTATTGTGAAGACAAAAAATCAAACGATCGGGACGAAGGCCCGAGAAACTTGAATGAAATGAACAGTGATCTATGTATTAGGGTTCAAGTGAGATGCACGAGGCGCTGGTATCTGTATGCAATGTTAATAAACATGGGTATGCATACAGATCAAAGCTGCAGATCTAAGACTTGAACAGTCTAGAATTCTGGGGAGACTTTTAGCATTTCACCTGTCAGTGCATGACATGAGAAAATCAACTGTTTTAAACTTACTTGATTCATGTGTGTGTGTGTGTGGTGTGTGTGTGTGTGTGTGTGCTGTTGTTGTTAACTGAATAAATGTGTGGTGTGTGTGTGTGTGAAAATTATCAAGTCAAAATTGAGGGTTAAAAGATTAAGTTCACACAACTTTCTTTTCATCCTGCCTGTGTGTGTGTGTGTGTGTGTGTGTGTGTGTGTGTGTGTGTGCAATTAATTACACTAAGTACTATTCCAAACAGTACCTTTTTGTGCTTAGTTTCAAAGTAAAATGTTTTACAATATTTAATACTTACATCATTACAACAAAGTGAATGAGTTCATTATATCACAACTGTCACTTTGTTTCAGTTGAAGTATTTATCATGTATCCAGGCCTTTTATCAGTTAAAAATACATCTTCTGATCATACCTGGCACATTATATACTATCAAAGAGTATATCTTTGCAATATCCCTTTTTAGTACCAATTTTTGTTGGTATTACCAAAGTGCAACATCCACATCTTATAAGTTTAATGTAGATTTCAAGGGTTTAGCCAATTGTTATTGTGAAGAAGCAAGCAGTGCATGAGGTATTGTGAAAATTGAGATTTTTCACTTAGTGTTTGATCTTTTGACAGAACACTGCTGGCTAACATCTCAAAGCAACCTGTTTTAATAATAGTTCATGATGAAAGTCTGCAGAAACAGACTCTGTGTGTGTGTGTGTGTGTGTGTGTGTGTGTGTGTGTTTTAGATTCAATACTTTTTGTTTTGACAACAGTGAATAAGCAGCCATGAGCTTCAATTCAGTCCCCATGTGCATGGAGCTTTTTTAAATATGTCATCCATTCTGTGTGTGTGTGTGTGTGTGTGTGTGTGTGTGTGTGTGTGGTTTTTTCTTCTCTATTTTGAAAGATCATTTTCTTTCAAGGTAATGAATAAGTAATCTCTGTGTGTGTGTGTGTGTGTGTGTGTGTGTGTGTGTGTGTGTGTGTGTGTGTGTGTTGCCTTGAATGTTTTGATTCAAGGAAAATGAATGAGTACTCTATTGATTTTTTCTACATGCAGTCTCTGTGTGCATGCAGTATTTTGTCATCTGTTCCTTCTGGATAGTGTCATACTGATAATCTGTTTTCTTTTTTTCTGAGCAATCAAATGCTATTGAGTCTGATTGTCTCTGCTTTCACTTGCATGTATTTGTGCATGGGTGTGTGTGTATGTGTGCATGTGTGTGTATGAAGGAGAGAGAGAGAGAGGAGAGAGAGGATGAGAGAGAGATGAGAGAGAGAGAGGAGAGAGAGAGGAGAGCAAGCAAAATTAAAGTCAACATTTTATTTCCAGATGACAACATTGAATAAGCAATGCATAACATTATTGTTGCCTTTTATAAAGTCATCCATCTAAAAATTAATAAAGTAACAACAAAATCAAATTGAAAATGTGTATGCGAAATGAATAACAGAAAAAAAACAGGTATGTAGTTATTATTCTTTCAATTAATCTATTATAACATTTTAATTCATATGTAACCAAGTATCATTTATCAGATTCTACATGTTTTCAGCTGACTGAGTTCATTCTATTGGATATATGCTAGTCAGATACTACCAAGTCTCCTCATTAACCCCTGTCCAATGTTCTTCCACTTCATGCCCTTTTTCAGGTGTGTGTGTGGGGGGGGGGGGGGGGGGGGGGGGGGGGGGGGCGCTATGAGCTAAATATCACAATGATGACAGTCAATATGTACAGTATTTTTTGTCTGATGCTGTGAAATAGTATGTTTTAACACCATATCAAATTTGGCCATCATCAGTTGAATAGAAGTACCCGTTGCTAAGGTGTTAGTTAGCTAGAGTGGTGAAAAACTTTAAAGCCGATTTTCTCAGAATGTGAAATCGCTGGGTCACCCATTTCAAACACCCATAACTTTGTCAATTTTATAGATAGAATAATGTATCATATATCAAAAGAAAGGTAATGATCTGTAGATTTCAGAAAATATAACAACTCAATTTGACCCAATTATACCTTAAGACTCCTTTTGTAAAAACGGGTCACATATATATATATAAGAATGTCAACAAATCTACATCACTCATTTACAGGCAAAAACAATCCCCCTTTCCTCTCTCTTTCTCTCTCACACACACACACACACACACACGCACTATAAGAATGTCAACAAATCTATGTCACTCATTTACATGCAAAAAACAATCCCCCTTTCCTCTCACACACACACACACACCACACACACACACACACTCACTACCTCTTTGCTTTCTTTTTCACTTTTTTTTTTTTTTTTTTATACACTATGTACAAACTGACAAATACTTGTGATGACACGTGGAGATCAAGGTGCGCAGGTGATGGTGCAAACAACAAAGAAAGAAAGAAAGAAACAAACAAACACAAATTATCTACAGTAGGTAATGGACAGCCTGATACAACCAAGCAAAGTCAACTGGTGAACACGAGGGAGACTGACCGCTCAAGTGTAGGCCAGCAAGTTGATGTCGTAACAGCCGTCCACCTGCCACAGACAAACAGAGCAATGACGACTGCTGTGGGAAAGGATTCCTATCCACGAGTCTGTCAGGTGATGTAGCTAGTACAACACTATTTTTTGAAAAGGAAAAATCAGGACCACACACAAGAGATTCAAGAGTTGGTGAGCAGAATGTTTCTGCACTATGAAGAAGAATTACAGGCTACAACTATGAAGTGGGGGTACGGGATAGCCTGGTGGTTAGAGTGATGCGCTCGTGATCTGCTGACCCGGGTTCGAATCTTGTTCAAGAGGATTTGTCCTCTGGAGTTACCATCAATGCCGACACCACTCTCCCCAAAAGTCCTTTGGACGAGACTATAAACCGAGGTCCCGTGTGTGAATGCATGCAGAACATCTTGCACACATGTTAAAACCCATTCTGCTTTTCGGAAGAGTAGGCCATTGTGTGCTGGTGGAAACGGATGACAAAATTTACAAAACTGCATACACACAGGAACTGGATGGAAAAAAACCCTACACGAATGCTTATTCCATTATCCTCGAAATGATAGAGTAAATAAAAAAAATAATGAATAAAATAAAGTGACGGCATTGTCTGTTGTATTGTGTGCTAAGTACAGGTTACAACTTTGAAGTGACAGCATTGACTGTTGTATTGTGTGCCAAGTACAAGCTACAACTTTGAAGTGACAGCATTCTCTGTTATAATTATTGTGTGCTAAGTACAGGCTACAACTTTGAAGTGACAGTATTGTCTGTTGTATTGTGTACTAAGTACAGGTTACAACTTTGAAGTGACAGCATTGACTGTTGTATTGTGTGCCAAGTACAGGCTACAACTTTGAAGTGACAGCATTCTCTGTTATTATTATTGTGTGCTAAGTACAAGCTACAACTTTGAAGTGACAGCATTCCCTGTGATAATTATTGTGTGCTAAGTACAGGTTACAACTTTGAAGTGACAGTATTGTCTGTTGTATTGTGTGCCAAGTACAGGCTACAACTTTGAAGTGACAGCATTCCCTGTGATAATTATTGTGTGCTAAGTACAGGTTACAACTTTGAAGTGACAGCATTCTCTGTTATATTGTGTG
Organism: Rapana venosa; assembly: GCA_028751875.1. NCBI lineage: Eukaryota > Metazoa > Mollusca > Gastropoda > Neogastropoda > Muricidae > Rapana > Rapana venosa. The sequence goes on along the minus strand of CM054142.1, from coordinate 67,683,872 downwards.
CTAAGTCCAACTGATTTGAAAAGTAACAGCAGTACCCCTGATTTTTGTTTGTTTGTTTTGTTGTTGTTGGTTCTTTTACTTTTGGTTTTCTTTCTTAGTTTGTTTTTCTAGTACATTTTGAATGGCCTGTAACTTTTTGGATGCCTTGATTGCGACGCTTAAAACATGATTGTTTACATTCAATGGAAACAAACGAATCTCAATTGCCAATCATATTCTCTCAACTTTTCAGGTTCATTTGTAATCACTGTGCGATATACCAGCTTGTGAGACTGCAAACGATAAGTCTAAAGACTCAAGAATACTTTATTATCTTAGTTACCGAGAAATTTGGAGAAAGTCTGCATAATGATTTACTGCTGCTGATGTCTGTTACACTTCACGGCCACTATAAGAACGATTCACAATTTCTTACAGTGCCCAAGAACAAGTAAGTTCTGTGAAACACGATAAAAACTTAAGTGTGCACAGTGTGTTTTAACTACTGTGATATCATGAAGATTTGAAAACTGGGTCAGTCTGATGCCTGTATACGACAAATCGATAAACACAATAGTTCCTTGAAATATGAAGAAAAATGCCTTGTGTACAATGTGCATTTTCAACTACAACTGATGCAAAAATGATCTGATGACTGGGCCAATTCGTCACTTGTATTTTGACAAGTGTATATACAGTCTGTGCAAGCGAATGCATACTGTAAGTGTGCTCTCTCTCTCTCTCTCTCTCTCTCTCTCTCTCTCTCTCTCTCTCTCTCTCTCTCTCTGTGTCTGTCTGTCTCTCTCTCTCTCTCTCTCTCTCCTGGACAGAGAAGCTATAAACAGACATAGAATTAAGAAAAAAGGAAGAAAAAAATACACAAAGGGATAGATATATCTGCAAATATTAATACAGCATTGTCATATAAAAAAATCCCCCATCGTCTCCCTCTCTCTCTCCCTATTCTTTTGTCCTTAATCCTTCTCATATCCACTTCAAGTTCACAATACATATTATTTCATCCAGGCGGGACATCTGTTGTTTTACGTTAAAGGGACATATATATTTTAGTATTAACGAGTGAGGGTGCCCATGTTACTGCATGCATCAGCACTTTTCCCTGCTTTCTTTCTGAACATCTCTCTCTCTCATTTTTTATTATCATATATATCCCTAGGGGTGGGGAGTGGATGTAAAAAAGCACATGGGTGCTTATTCATTATCCTCAAAATAAAAGAATTTGTCACTGTCATTCTCTCTCTTTCTACATTGACGAAGGACCATGAACTTGAAAAAGATAATATAACAAACAGTTTGAAACCTTGAAAAGAAAATACTGATCCCCCCCCAAAAAAAAATGACAACAAAACTCTTTGACATCTAATAAGTAAATATGTCAATACCACAAATATTTCTAAATCTGAGAAAAGTGTTAACCTCTTCCCTACAGGTAACCCACTGTAGGGTAACCATCTACTAATCCTTCCCTCCGTATCACCCACTACTGGGTTACGGTAGCATACAAATGCACACAGTGCACATGTACTGGGAAAGAGAGCTGCTCTCCATTAACACAGGGATACTGTTAACAATCACAATGAAAAAGAAAGAAAAAATGAAAATTGGTATGGCATTTTTTCTTCTTCTCTTAAGTAATACGTCTTTGCTAACACACACACAGAGTTCTGACTGAAAACATTCAGAACATCGATCACCTCGAATCTTCCCAGTGACTGAGTGGTCTGGTTGGTGGCCACCTCTTCAGCCAAGGCCCACAACTGCTGCAGATTGGCAGACAACCCCTCCAGGTCTGGTACTCCCTGCAATGTGAGTGGAATGCGTTTTTGGCTCAAATACATTCTTCTTCGTAAAAAGCATGCAACCACCTTACAACATATCTTTTCCGTTTCTTATCTCTCTCCTGAATTTGGTTTTATCCCCTTCCCCCTTGGCTCCTGCTGAGCTATTTGCTATGAATACTTGAGTCTGTTTTATCAGAAAATGTATCTTTAAGCTTCTATAGAATTGTTTCATTTTCTGTTCATACCACAAGGACAATGAATTGCTGCTGGCTTTATCATGTCATAGGAATACATGATTGATAAAAAAAAAAGTGTGTGAAATGAGAAAGTACTCTCCCACATGTGATAGCATTTTCCACATCTACAATAAAGATTCCATCAATTACAGCACATGATCATAATGCAATAAACAAACTACATCTTATAATAAAATTTATTTGATTTAATGTCAACACACCCTATACCATTCCACTGACATTTGTAAATTTTAAGTAACGACAACACATCTGCACAAAGAAGGAAGCCTGCAATTTTGGTTTACAATGTGGGATTAAAATCATGTCACTGTAGCATTTTAAAGCTAAATACAACACATTCATAACTAGTTAAAACAGCCACAAAAATAGAATTCTTTTGCAGAATCCAGAACTTCTAAGCATGATTTAAAAATTGAGGGGGGGGATACCCAGTCTACTAACGGATAAAGGTTTCCTCTCGCAATCAAATAAAATCTACTGTATTTTACCACTATAAAGTGATCTTTTTCCTCTTCGACCCATAAGCTTATCATAACTAGTGTAATACTCAAATTTACCCAAACCCTGTTGCAAAAACCAGATTTACATAAGTGACACTCCACCACGAAATGAGTCACTTAGCACCTGACCCACTTTTCCACTGGGAGCCATTTTAGGCAGGTGGGGGTCAGGTTGCCGATTTTCAGATTTTGATTGATTATAAAACTATGATTCTGCCTTGTAATGAAATACCATGGCATAATTTTCTTTCCTTTTGCTTTTAAACATGTTTTTAGAAATACACAAACCCTCATTCTGACCACCTTTTACGAAGCTAAACTTGTCAGTTTCTCATTTATTTGTCAAGTCCTGAAGTGTATCCTTTCAATTTGTAATTACTTTTCATTGAATTGTCCAATTTTCAATCTGTGTTTTTGTGTTGAGTAGCCTTTTCAGTGCAGATTAACAACATGTCAACAGCTAAAAATTGACCTATGGTTCAATGTTACTCATTATGTGGAGGAGCGTCAGATTACAATTATATAAAAGTGCAGCTTTAAAAACAAGTTTGGGATACAGCACTGATAACATTTTCCTCTTCTTTCAATCAATCAATCACAGCCCCTCTTCCATCTTAATTCGTTAATGAAATTTAGTAGACCTTGAATTATTTTTTGGGTTGTCATTTTAGATAAAGACTGAATTACCATTACTCACATGAACATGATTCATTAATCATCTTACTACAATTACGACAAGAGCTGTTTCTCTAAGCATAGTACTGGACAGAAAAAATCAATGGTTTCTTGTTGATTACCTTGAATTGGTGCATGGCCAGTTTCTTTATTTTTTAAAAAAAAAAAAACAACCTCAGGCAACAGTTTTGAATCAGAAGACACTGATTATTCATTGATTTTGCTCAAAGCTGTATCACATTTGAACTCTGTGTGTGTGTGTGCGCATGCGTGCGTGTGTGCGTGCGTGTGGGTGCATGTGTGTGTGTGTGCCTGTGTGGATGCTTTCAATCAGAATCACTTTGTAACCCATAAGTTACAGTACTGTACATCTTCACAGTAACCAAGTTAAAATACAAAAATCAACCAAAAATTATCCATGCATCTACGAAATGGGCTTACACGCACAAAAGAAAATGATAAAGCAAAGTTAAAAAAATGACTGGCCCTGAACAAAGTGGAACAGCCAAAAAATGATCAAGAATGCATATATAACACATATCACTAGTTTGCGTCCCAAGCAGCATCTATACCACATCATTAACTTTACCACAAGAGAGAAGTGATATTCGTAAGCGTTTTGTTGTGAATGCATTTAATTCGCTTCAGGGATGGGTTATTGATACATTTTCTGTTAAAAGAAAAGGAAAACAGGCTGTATAGTACATATCTGAACTTTGACAACAACAAAAGATATCACCCATAAGCATCAAAGAAACATAATATATTAAATGTACCCTGGTATTCCCATTCATATCTTTTACAAAAGTTCAGCTAAACTTTTTTCCACCATCACATAACAAAGACAAAGTAATACAAAGCCATTAACTGATACAGCCATCTTCATACAGGACATCTTAACACTATCTCTACGTTAAGGGAGAGAAGCCCTCTTTCCCAGTACACGTGCAACTGTGCACATTTGTATGCTACCGTAACCCAGTAGTGGGTGATTTGGAGGGAAGGGTTAGAAGTTGCAGGTACGTATGTATGTATGTTTGTCCGTCGTGTCCGACGATGACCTCCAAAACAGCAGAGGAGGCAGCTGCTGTTTTGGAAACTGGGCAGAAATTTGATTATAGTGGAGATGCCTTGCCCACAGTACATTCCCACTCTCTCGGCCAAGTGGGCATAAGGACAGTCAGCGTTGGAGATGTTCTCCAAAGGCCAACCAGCCCCCAGGGCTGCAGCACATAAAGACTGTGCGATAACCTGTGGGGAAAAGGTTAAACAATGACTTGAGGCATATCACGCTTACTCTCGATCTCCAGCTTTCTCCTAATCAATCAAGCTTTCAATTCTAATCAAAAGTTGACCTATCCTGTGACCAAAAGCATACAACACATACCAACACAACATACAATGTCCTGCAGTAGCAACTTCTTTCTAACCACCCATTAGCTGGAAATGGAATAGCTCAGCGGTTAGACAGAATGTCAAACTCACGACATAACACTATCTGAAGCACAGGTTCCAGTCTTCACTGCCTGATTAAGGGAAATTTTGTGCTTGGAGTTAAATTTGGTTTCAACTACATTTCCCTACATATTCTTTGACTGATACAAAACAAACAAACAAAAAACCAACAACCAAGGTTTTGTATGCAAACAGATACATACATCTTTGCCCACGTTATCGACATTTTCTCCATTTTCCTGACAGATGAAGCCTGAGGCACGGATGATACAAACGTACCTAGCATGCAGCATGTGACTTGAACAGGGAAGAGCTCTGCCTGCTTCAGTTTGCCCTACACATACTCTGCTTGAAATATTCAGTGCAGTTCTTCCAAATGATGACTCTTCCTTAATTTTCTTATTTCTTTCTGCAAAGGTACTGTTTCCCTGATTGAAAGTGTGACTTTTTGGGGGACAGAATTTTGCCAAGAACAACTCCCTTGTTGTCATGGTGCTTTTTTTATATGTGTGAAATATATGTTGCACTTGACCATACAGGTTATTGTCTCACACAAAAGAGCACCCAGGCTATCACTTGTAGTCTAGTAATGTAAACTGAAATTCTACAATGCATGCAGAACATCTTGCTCACAGATTAAAACCTGTCCTGCCTTTTGGAAGAGTAGGCCATTGTGTACCAGTGAGAACAAATGACAAAATTTACAAAAACGTATACATATGGGGACTGGATGTAAAAAAAAGTCCATAAGTTCTTATTCCATTGTCCTTGAAACAAAAGAATTTGGATAAATGCTTAATCCATTGTCCTTGAAATAAAAGAATTTGGATAAATGCTTATTTCATTGTCCTTGAAATAAAAGAATTTGAATAAATTCGGGTTAGAGAGTGAATGAAGGGGAGGGGGGGGGGGGGGGGGGAGGAGGAGTTTGGCTTCAATCAGGAATTGAACCTGCAACCTTTGGCTGTTAAGATGATAGATGCATGCGCTACCAGTAGCCAACTTTCTATCACTGTTCTGTTTATTCATACATCACTAAAGCATTGAGGGATAGAGGCAAGATCACTTTAAAACAAAGATCACACAACGTAACAAAAAAAGAAAAAAACAATACATGATCCGCTACAGATGCAGATGCTTACATCATACACTTTTATGAGCAGTGTCACTATTAGTAGCTGCTTGAACTTTGCTGCCCTCTGACGACCTGTTGTTAAGTACTTCATCATATTAATATGATACCGGTGTGTACAAAGCAAGCTGTTACTTCTGTGCAGCCCGTGCTTATCAACTCATAACGAATCATTCAAGTCCTTGTGCCCTGAAAAAAATGTATCCAGACAAGTCTCCGATACATGAATTGCAGACACTACAGTGTGCAGACTCTACAAGCAAGGAGAGAGAGAAGAAAAAGAAAAAAAAAACGAACAAAAACCAAAAAACAAAAGACACCCCCCCCCCCCCACCTCATATTTTTAGTTTTACTACAGAAAAAGAGATATTGCTCTTCAAAGCCATCTACGGATATGGCTGTGTGTGAGAGAAAACTGAAATTCTACAAGCTTAGTGCCCGCCCCCCTACAAAGAGTGATGAAAAATTGGCTGGTGGTGAAAGAGAAGCTAATAACCGTGACAATGGCCAACGGCTAGGGCACCATGAGAAAGAGAGCACAGAGCGAGAGAGAGAGAGGGATAGAGAGATGAATGGAGACGTATTTCAGTCAGGCTGTCAGAGGGTGGAATCTGGCCTTACCCCTTCCCCACCCGTAGGTAAGGAAGATGCTACTCTCTGAAATACCAACGTACACAACAAGTCACATCAGCTGCATCTGTTAGCGACGTACGGACACCCGTCATGAATAAAGCATTCCAACCTAATTACTCCTGCATTATATATTCTAAACTATTTCAACCTAATTACTCCTGCATATATATTCTAAGCTATTTCAACCTAATTACTCCTGCGTATACATTCTAAACTAGGCTATTTATAAAATAAAAAAAAGTAATAAAACTAAACAAACATGGCAAACGCAACACATATCAAGCTCACTAGCAACATAGTCCAACTCAGTCATAACTAAGCATTAGGAGTAGACGATTCTAGATTCCAACATGAAACAAAGCTATATTAATGAACTCTCATCGATATTTATCATAATCATGGCAATGTGCGTGTATGTAAGTCTTTCTTGTCTTTTGTATTTCTGGGATGACAGGCAATCAATAAATCTGTCTGTGTATATATGGGTAGATTTGGTCATTTGTGTGTGACAAGAGTTACTGCTGACTGATGTACTTCATGACATTATTTTCCTCCCCAGCATTTTGATACTGTGATATGTACAAAATAAGATGATTATGAATGTTGATTAAGAAAACGAAACAACAACAACAACCCTTCTTTGACAAAATACAAGCTGAAAACAACAACAACAAAATTTTGAGATACACAACATACAAACAAAGAATGAAACTGTAATACAAAGGTAAGAAATCATATTAAAACCAGAGATAACAAAACCATTTCTTGGAAAAGAAATACATGACAGGTGTTAGTTAGTTCTTCCCAAAGTGAAATTGGTTAGTCTTAGGGAAAATACAGATAAAATCCTTGGTTATTTGGTCAAGAGTTCAGAAAACAGACATTAAAAAGTGATTACCTAGCTGAATATGTCAATATAATATTTTCTATTTTCCACGCCATTGGCATATTTGTGTGTGTGTGTGCGTGCATGTGTGTGAATTCTATTCTGTAACGCTGTCCTACAAAATTGTATTTAAATTTATAACAGGTATTTGATAAGCTATTTTTCAGAATCACTTTTTCTGTGCTTTTTGTTCAGCAGAAGTAAAATTATTATTCTCCCTCCCCCCCCCCCCCCCCACAACCCCCAAAAAAAAAAGAAACAAAAAAACCCAACCCCTCTCTAAAATGTTTAGAACTTCATTCTGATCCTTGTTCTTCAAGTCAGCACCTTTCTCTCTTGAGAGTGTAACTATGTGAGTGAGCTGATGTGTTCATATCTGTGAGTGCACTTGGTCCTAACACAGGGACGGGATAAGCCTGGTGGTTAGAGTGATGCATTCGTGATCTGCTGACCCAGGTTCGAATCTCGTTCAAGAGGGTTTTTCCTCTTGAGTTAACATCAGTGCAGACTCCACTCTCCCGAAAAGTCTTTCAGATGAGACTATAAACCGAGGTCTCGTGTGCGAATGCACGCAGAACATCTTGCGCACATGTTAAAACCCGTTCCGCTTTTTGGAAGAGTAGGCCATTGTGTGCCGGTGGGAACGGATGACAAAATTTACAAAACTGCATACACACGGGGACTGGATGTAAAAAAGCACGTAAGTGCTTATTCCATTATCCTCGAAATAAAAGAAGAAATAAATAAATAAATAAGCACTACTGTCTCACCATGCAGCCAGTTGCATGCATAGCTGACTTGACACAACTCCAGGCGCCTTTTATTCATTCACCTATCTAATTACTCTCTATGTGGCCTGCATAGCCTAGTAGTCAGGATTCAAGTTTGCTGGTGTCTGTCGATGATAAAGAAAATCTTGCTATCTGGTATGTGAACACAAACTAATCTATATCCAGTAACAGGCGGGTTAAACACATCAAAAAGTCCAGGGATAGGAGTAGGGAAGGTATACAGCAAAGATTTGAACAAGTGTTCCAAAATAAGGCACTGTTATAAAACATACAGAGGGATATCACCCAATGATTAAGTTACTGCCGGTACTACAACAACAATCGACTCAAGAATCAACCAAAGAACGAAAACAGAACACAACAACAACAAAACTAATCTCAAATCCGAACACACACATAAACACTGTCCCCCCCCCTCCCCCCTCAAACCAATACCAGCTTTAGAATCAAGATTAATGGAAGACGGAAGGAAATTGGACAAACAAACAAACAAATAAAAGGATTTTGGCACAGCAAATCCAACACAGCGCACCACACCACAAACAAAAAAAAGACCTATAAAACTCTTTTTGCACTCACTTCAAGCTGTGAAAAAACAAGAATTAAATGACACAATATTATTACGTGACTCCTCCATGATTTTCATGAGAACGAAAGTCGGCATTTTATGGCAACACCTTCTGCAGTTTTTAATCAACGACACAGCAGCAAAACTCAAACTGGGTGAAGGTGAGGGGGAGCACAGGTGGCTGTGTTGTCAAACTGTGTGTGAGTGTGTGTGTGTGTGTGCAAGAAAACTGCAATATTCCTGTAGTTTGTTATTTTTGTTTCATCTATCTTTTAACTCTAATGTATGCATATGCAGGTGCACATGTTTGTAGGTGTTCATGCACAGATACACAGACACACTAAAACACATATTTATAGGCAAACACTCACGAACACACACACATACACACAAACACACACCCACGCATGCACACACACACACACAGGCACCACAAAAAATGAATCACTTTCTTTTTCTCTCTCTTTAGTTTCTCACTCACTTACCAACCCGCTACTCTCTCTTTTACACAAGCACACTCACACACACATACAAACACACACACACACACACAGATTTTACTGACTAGTATTACTTGATCAGTTAATCACATGATTATCATGCAATCCAAAAAAAGAGAAATACATCAAAAAATCATATCAAGTAAATCCTACAGAAAAAAAACATGCGAACAAACCTCACAACCACTCAAATGTGCAATCACTGCAGACAAGAATATGTAAAAAAAAATATAATACAATTCTCTGGACATTATCTACTAGCTGCTTTGATTAATTCATCAGGTAAAATTTAGGTAAATATACTATAAATGTATGACAAAAAAAAAAAGAAGAACAAGTTCCTTCATCTGAAATTTTAAAAAAAAAGGGGGAGCAATCACCAAAAGGGCATCAATCTTATAATATCATCCTAAAATAAAAACTTGTGCACACATGCATGCACGTATGTATGCATGCATGCATGCACGTGCACACACATGCACGCATGCAAGCATGTGCATGCACACACGCATGCACACACACCTTCATGTAAGATTAAATACAAGAAAAGGGAACAGTCTTCAAAGAGGCATCAATCTTTTAATTTCATCCTAAAATTAAAAAACTTCCACGCACGCACACACTCACACACTCACGCACACACACAGACTCATACACACACACACACACACACATACACTTACACACAGAGCATCTCTTTAAATCACACCCCATCTCAACCAAACATACTTTCTGCAGCAAGTATCTATGCCTCTGACAATAACTACCACTAAAAGCAAAACAGTTCTCCTACTTACCTCTATCACTAACCTCACTCTTAGTAAATAAACCCAACAGAAAGCACAGCACTTTTCAAAAACTACTCAACTGCAAACTTGAAAAAACAACAACAATACCAACAAACAAACAACAAAAAAACAAACAAAAATGAAAATTGCTGCCTAAAAATAAGTCTTGAGACAGCACTTTTCTATCTCGTTTGCAAAGACAAGAAAACTATCGCCTAAAACTATTCCTCTACTGTCAACTCCCCCACCCTCCTTAAAAAAAAAACACCCCAACTAACAAAAAACATTCAAGAACTATCTATCTCTCTACAAAATATAAACACTGTGCAACCATCACAACGACCTAGACCGTTTCTTGGGAAGTGAAAAAGTGTGTCCACACACACACACACCACACACCAATTCTGTCAAGTGCTAGCAGGAAAAAACAACAACAACAACAAAAAACAACACCTAAAACAAACCCCAAAGTGAAGTGCGTAAGGAGAAAAGATGATCTCACACATACCTCTACCGTCTTCTTCTGAAATTTGTCCTTGGGTTCATCCATTAACCAAGCAGGAAGCGGGTTTGTCTTAGGGCCCTGACCAAACCAAAAATTAAAAATAAAAATTTTTAAAAACCCAAACAAACAAACAAAAAAAGGAACTGGTGAATCAAACGTCTTCTAACTCCCAAAATAAAAAAAGTAACCAATCTTTTTTTTCTTTTCTAAATTCATAAGTGATTGGTTAACGGACAAAAAAAGGACACTGACCAAAAACAAACAATATAAACAAAAAAAGATACTAGTGAATCAAATGTCTTCTGACTCCCATCATTTAAAAAAACACACCTTTTTTTCCCATCCATAAGCAATTAGTTTTTAAAAAACAAACCCCAAAGAAGTCATTTTCTAATGTCCATACTGTCAACATTTGCATATAGGGAAAGGAGAGAGAGAGAGAGACAGAGAGAGAGAGAGAGATAGACAGACAGACAGACAGAGAGAGAGAGACAGAGACAGACCCACAGACAGGCAGACAGACAGACAGAGGGAGAGAGACAGAGACAGATAGACAGACAGACAGACAAAGACAGAGACAGACAGCCACAGATAAACAGACGGACTGACAGAAGAAGGAGAGAGAGACACACACACAAACAGTGACACAGAAAAATCGATGAGTTTTCAAAATAAGGCCACTGACCTGTTTTTAACCAAAGTGACATAATACAGACAACACCAGGGGCAAAAAACAACACATGAACAATACACGTAACACAACGCTAACAACGCAATGCCTTTCACGAGACAAGAAACAAAACGACAATAATATCATTATTATCCTTTTACACAATGCGATACAATTTTGTTTGTTTCTTTTTTTGGTTTCTATGCAGTAACCATTACTATATATATTGTTCTCTTAATCTTCGAGCATAAAAAACAAAAAAAAAACCCCACAGACAGATGTAACAAAAATAATAATAAACACAGCAACATCTCTAGTAACTATATTACATAACAGTATAAGAGGGTGGGTTTTTGTTGTTGTTGTTGTTATTGTTGGTTGTTGTTGTTGTTGTTGGCTGTTGTTGTTCCTCAGCTAAAGCTCCATCCCCGTGGGGATGCCAGGGTCAGTATAAATAGCATCCCCACCTTCTGGAAATTGTGTGCTAGGAGTTCCCTCTTTTCTATCCCTCTCTTTTGTTTCTGCCTTGTTCCTTTTATTCCTATCACCTCCTTCTCGTCTATTTTCCGCCTTCTTGGTCCATTCTCCTGCTTTTTAAATTTGTTTTCTAGAAAGACTTAAAAGATAACAATTCTCTCCCATGCCGAAGTCGGAGGTGCTGGGCCTGACTAGTCAGGTGCTTCATGGCAGCGCGACGCATTTTCGCTCATATGACAGACAACAATAGTTGCTGTGTGAGCGAGCATCCGACGTTGAAGAAGAAGAAGAAGCTAAAGCTCTGAGGATAACCAACGGTAAGATAGATTTTGCATATGTAACGATTATAAGAATCAATTCATTTTTAAGGAAGGAAGGTGGCAGGATGGTTAAGACGTTTTCCTGCCAACAAGTAAACCGTGAGGTTCTGGGTTCGATTCCCAGCCTCGCCCTTTCTTCCCAGTTTGACAAAAAAATCAAACTGAATGTCAAAGTCCTTCGAATGAGACTATAAACCAAGGCCCCGTGTGCGAACGCATGCAAACATCTTGCGCACACGTTAAATCCTGTTCCACTTTTCGAAAGAGTAGGCCATTGTGTACCGGTGGGAACAGATGACAAAATTTACAAAACTGCATACACAAGAGGACTGGATGTAAAAAAAAAAAGCACACGAGCGCTTATTCCATTATCCTCGATATTTAAAAAAAAAAAAAAAAAAAAGTCATCTGAGCGCTTTGATTTGTTGCTTTACAAGATTCAGCGCTATATAAATTCCATACAATATTATTATTATTATTATTTTCACGCGGATGTCCAACACTGACCCCAGGGCTGCGGAAAAGTCGGAGGTCATCGAGCTTGAACTCTCTCCACACCGGGGAGGGCTGCTGCAGGATCAGGCGCAAGGCGTTGACATTGTTCAGCTCGCAGCGGAACTGGAAAAACAAAACAGAAGAAACAACATTTTATTATTTATCTTATATTATATTATTTTTTATTTATTATATTTATGCCACTTTAAGGGGACGTGATAGCTCAGTGGTCGGAGCACTCGCTCTCCCCCAGGCAAGTTAAGCAGCGTCGAGCGTGGTTACCAGTTGGATGGGTGACCGTTTGCGACACCTTGGCTTCAGTACAGTTCCCCCAGTTCACCCAGCTGTAAATGGGTACCTTGCCCTCTTTAGGGTCAGGGAAGGTAAAGCAGCGAGGGAGAGGAGATGGGTGCCGTCCTCAATATGCTGGCCCTAGAGAAGTGAGGTCTCTGACGCCTTGCTCCCCTACGATCTTATAGGTTATGGGACTCCTTTACCCTTTTTTTATACCGCTTTAAGTCACAAGATTTGTCTACATGAAATTCAGTCTGCTCTCCCCTGGGGAGAGCGCGTCACCACAAGAGCAGCGCCACCACCCTTTTCTTTTTTTTGTTTTTGTCTGCAACTGTATTTGTTTCCCTATCAGAGTGGCTTCTTTTCGAAGAATTTTGCCAGGGACAACTCTCTTGTTGCCGCAGGTTCTTTCACGTGCGCTGAATAATTATGAGTAACACACTGGACCTCGGTTTATCGTCTCATCTGAAAGACTAGCGCCCAGACCACCACTCATGGTCTTATGGATGGGGGGGAAAAGTTCGGGCCCAAACGGGATTCGAACCTAGGAACACTTCCAACCCGGGCTTTTCACTTTCTAGACAGGCGCGTTCCTCTACACCACCATCCACATGAAGTATGATTCAAATGAAATAAAATAATAATATTAATAAGAAAATAAAATCAAATTAGAGAACAATAAACATGAAATAAGATAAACTGCAATAGAATTTATCCCCAAAGTCGGAATGTGGCTACCTTACTGTGGGTAAAACAAACAAAAAAACGGACGCATAATTATGCAAAATCTCACCATTCGTGAACCTTGGAGTGTTAGCCAAGAAAGAAAACAAAAAAGAAAAAAAGAAAAGAACAAAATGAGATAACATAAATTAAAATAAAATGTAATAATAGGAAATAAAGTAGAACAAATACTGTGAAGTAAAAAAAAAATATGCCAAAGTAAAATAAACGAGTGAATAAATAAAAATAAAATAACAAAGAAAGATATAAGAAAGAACAAAAGACAGACAGGAGAAAGACAGACAGAAAAGACATAGAAACAGACCAAGTGATAGACACAGAGACCGGGAAAGAACACACCCATCTATCTATCTATCTATCTATCTATCTATCTACACACACACACACACACACAGACACAATCATGTCCATACACACAGATACGCAAGCATGCAAAATTACAGTCCGCAATAATACTAATAAGTATATTTTCTACAACTTTTTATCAGAACCGCAAAATAAACCCTTGAACAACAACAAGAACAGTCTTGAACGCATTACTTTAGCTTGGACATACCAACAAACATTCCCAATCAAAGGTAACTTTACAGACTTTCACAATGCTTGGAGTGCATTTGAATCAACTGTACTCGAAACGGATCAGATGTATATGTATGAGAAAATCTTTAAAAACTTATGAGAATATTGCAAACCCATTGGAGTATTTTTCACTGCTATCATAACTGTCTACATTGGAGTGTCTGTTCACATTTATCTACAGTTGCTGATTGTTGAATTTCTCATGGCTTTAATGTCCCTATGCGTGCGTATGTTGCATTATATACATGTAAAATGTTTGAATTAAAAAAGATTGAAAAAAACACCAACAAATTATTATTATTATTATTTATTCTTCTATATCAAGGATAATGAAATAAGCACTTATGCGCTCTTTTTTTTTACATCCAGTCCCCGTGTGTATGCAGTTTTGTCAATTTTGTCATCCGTTCCCACCGGCACACAATGGCCTACTCTTACAAAAAGCGGAACAGGATTTAACCTGTGCGCAAGATGTTCTGTGTGCGTTCGCACACAGGGACCTCGGTTTATAGTCTCATCCGAAGGACTTTTGGGGAGAGTGGAGACTGCACTGATGTTAACTACAGGGGGAAATATCCCCTTGAATGGGTATCGAGCCCGGTCGTCAGATTGTGAGCGCAATGTTCTAACCACTAGGCTATCCCGTCCCCTGATCAAAAAGTATTCGTGGTCATCCACCAACCTGTTTGTTTGTGAAGGAAAAGAAGTCATGGGAGCCCGCCTCGGAGTGGGGGTCTGGCATCAGCTTCACCCGCTTCAGGCAAGTCCGCCATTTGGGCTGCTCTCCCCCTTAGAAGAAGAATAATCACAATAACAGCAAAGACTGAAATCATTCCTCCCACTCTTGTTATGACACATTCTCTCTCTCTCTCTCTCTCTCTCTCTCTGCCACATTGGGCAATGACAATAAATAAATTTGTCAAAGCTTCAAAGCGTCTCTCTCTCTCTCTCTCTCTCTCTCTCTGGGCTTTTTTTGTTTTGTTTGCTTTTCTTTTTTTCCTTTTGGTTTTGTTTTCAGGTTGTTAATGTTTTTTTGTTTTTTTTTGGGGGGTTGTTTGTTGTTGTGTTTCTTGTTTGGTTTTTTGTGGGGGTTTTGTTAAAGTTTTTTTTTTTATAAGTTTTTTTCCCTTTGTTTTTACTGTGTGAGTGTATGAGTACTGGGTTTATTATTAAGATGTATCCCTATGGGCGGGGACTGGATGTAAAAAAAGCACATGAGTGCTTATTCATTATCCTCAAAATAAAAGAATTTGTCAGTCATTCTCTCTCTCTCCCCCTCCCTCCTTCTCTGTCCGATTGTCATACACATTCTCATGTTACTTTCCATAGGGTACAACAATAACTATACTTTTTTTCTTCATGTGTTTACATATTCCTTGAAGAAAAATCTCATGAAAAAGTGTGTGTGTAAGTGTGTGTGTGATGTTTGTCAGTGTGTGCACATTTGTGATTGCATATGTGAGCATGTTTGTTATTATTGTGTGTGTGTGTGTGTGTGTGGAGAGAGAGAGAGAGAGAGAGGAGAGAGAGAGAGAGAGAGAGAGAGAGAGAGAGAGTAGAGAGAGAGAGAGAGAGAGAGAGAGAGAGAGAGAGAGAGAGAGAGAGAGAGAGAGAGAGAGAGAGAGAGAAGAGAAAGAGCGAGACTGAGACCGAGGGAGGGAGAGAGAGGGAGAGAGAGAGAGAGGGAGAGGAGAGAGAGCGAGAGGGAGACAGAGAGAGAGAGAGAGAGAGAGAGAGAGAGAGAGAGAGAGAGAGAGAGAGAGAGAGAGAGAGAGAGAGAGAGAGAGAGAGAGAGAGCGAGACTGAGACCGAGGGAGGGAGAGAGAGGGAGAGAGAGAGGGAGAGGAGAGAGAGCGAGAGGGAGACAGAGAGAGAGAGAGAGAGAGAGAGAGAGAGAGAGAATGAGACTGAGACTGTGGGGGAAGAGACAGAGACAGACAGAGAGAGACAGGCATAGAGAAGAGAAATAAAGAGACAGACAGACAGGCAAATAGACAGACAGACAAAGCTGGCCAGGTTTAAAAAAAAAACGAATCTTTTCCCACTAACGCTTTGATTTGTTGCTTTACAAGATTCAGCGCTATATAAATTCCATACATTATTATCATTATTATTATTACTAACTCCGCTCACCGGCTTCCCGAGGAGTCTGCTCAGCACGGAACTTGGCCTTGACTGTCAAGGTCGCCACATAGTAGTTCTTGAATCGGATTTCACCCACCTGAGAGAGAGAGACACCAAAATGCTGAAGACACATTCAATAGTGTTCGATGCAAGATTATCTCTCATACATATCATCATCATTTATATGTTCATCTTAACAAAAACGAACAAAGGGCACTGCATCTTGTAATATTCTTACATGCAATTAAAAAACAAAACAACTCAACCTATATATGCATTAAAGTACAACAGCCCAAATTTCATATCCCACTAGTAAACATTCAATTCATACAAAAGCAAAGGAGATATACTTGAACAACAACAATAACAAACTACAAATTGACCATTAAAAGAAAAAGATTTAAGAAAAGAAAGTTTGCACAGACTTCATAACTAACATCTGAAATAAAGAAAATTAGGACAATTTTTCTTCTTAAACATTGACTCGAGTTACTGAAGTCAGTACTGCTTGATTTTCAAACTTCTGAACACAAAATGTGAAGAAGAAAAAGCAGCCGAAAAGTACATGATGGCCCCTTTTCCCATTAAAGCAATGAAATCCCACTCGTATTTAGTACTACCAATCATTTATAAGAATATCTATACATAATCAGTATACTCAAAAAATTCAGCATGATACATAAAAGATTATAGGATATTTATCAGGTAAGATTTGCAAGAAGAAATACATCCATCACCTTTCAGATCTTATGACACAGGCTAAATCATGTAGTCATTCCTTTATATTCTTATCTATTTATATAAGCCACTATTTCATCTTTAAATTGTTTAACATTTATTAAACGATTCATATTAACTACTAGTTCATCTTTCAACTTTGTTGTTTATTTAACATCTATTTGCCAATCTCAGGTCTCAATAAACAACATTTCTATCAAACTAAATAAATGATCACCTGTACAGTATAGCATACAAGTCAATGTAAAATAAATTTTTTTTTTTAAAAAGCAATGTCATGTGCTCTGAGGATTTTACAAAAAAAAGCTGGCCATAACAGTGGATCATGCAGAATCAAACAGCAACGTGGGAAGCATCCAACCTGTACGGTATTATCATACCCACATCATTTCTAAATTATTTCCATATTGATTAATATAAAAACTAAAACAAAAAATTATCTTGCACCACAATCTTTTGAAAGGTCTTTATATGTGTAATGAAAATTTAAAAAAAGATTGAAATATGAAAGTAGCAAACCAACCCCCCCCCAAAAAAACAAAAAAAAAACCCTGATGTTCTGCCTAATCAACAAGTATACAGATGAAGCCTGTTTTCTTTTTTAAGATGGGAAATTTCATTAGAGAGACAACACTTTAATGCACCTAACACAGACATGTACACACAGGCATATAGATATGCTAATGCACGCATGTACGCATGCATGCATAAATGCACACACACACACCTGTCTAATATCACTTTCTAGGGGATAGACATTAAAGCAACCAACACACACACACACACATTTGGATGAGACTATAAACATGTGCAAATACACACAGAGAACATCTTGCGCACATGTTAAAAACCTGTTCCGCCTTTCACAAGTGTAAGCCATTTGTGCCAGTGGGAACAGATGACAAAATTCACACAACCACACGCACACGGGGACAGGATGTATAAAAACACATGAGTGCATCACACTCTGCTATCCTTGAAATAAAAGAATGAAAAAAGAACAAGAAAGAAAGGATGTAAATCATTTGGGGTAAAAACGCCATTCCAAACACAACCACAACACATTCACTTCATCATCAGAGTCCAACATGATCAAGAAGGTACAGATTTTTGGTTTTTAAAAACCCAACTCAGCTCACCTCATTCACAATATATCAGGGACAGAAAATACTGGAAGTAAAAAAGTAAAAAAAAAACATAAAAAAAACCAGAAATACACAATGACAACTGGGGCAGAAAGTACACCACACAACAATAGGGGTAGAGGGAGAAAGCCAACAACCATGTTTCTCAAGTGCATTTTTGTTTTTTAGTCCAATCCCGCATGTAATGGATAAAACAACATTTATTTATCATTATAACCCAAAGATATTATGAATGTTTGATCAAGATTATCGAATTTGATAACAACAAAAGTAAGTATCTTAGGAATTTACTCAACTCCTCTCAGTTCCTTCCCCTGATTCTTGATTGCCCATGATTGATGGATGTTTTCATATTTCAATTGTTTCTAATTCAACTTTTTTAAAACATCTGAATGCACTATGATACTACACATGGTCTTTCGTCCCTAAAATTGCACATTTTTATATGCCTTATAATATAGCTAGTTGCATGATTAATGCTTAAAGAATGTGAACAACTCAAAACCAGTTGAGAGATAGCCGGAAGAGTCTCTGACACTCATTCCAACCAGCCACCAATCCAACTTGGAGCCATCATCTTCTTCTTCCTTTTTCTCCATTTGGAGTCATAGGGCACTTCACTGAAGTGCTCTTCACTAAATTCCTCCATTAATGTCCATTGTGTTTAAGCACACCATTGAAATCTTCCTAGCTAAGTCAATTCAGGAAGCAAAATTGCAACATCTGTGGTTGTTTTGGTTTTTCTTCATCATCTTTTTCTACTCTGAAGAATTTTTGTTTTCAAGTATCAAACTTCTAGTTTTGATCCCTCATGAAGAAGTTTAGTGGCAGTATGCATAGCAAGATACAGTATAGTTTCAGCATAGATGGGCATATTAGACTTGTGCCTGTGTGATTAGTATGACTGAAAATGTTCCACAAAAATATGAATGAAGAACATTTCACAACAAAAAGAGACCGGCTTACTTGCAAAGAGTCTTTCTTAAGATGGGTACCAAGCAAAAAGAAATGCTTTCAACCATATCCCTTGAATTTACTACACAAATGAAGGAATAAATTCATGAATAAAAGCTGATTAATTTGAAATTGAAAGGTTAAATTAAAACATGAAGTGTCTTCCTTGCTATATATATACATCACAATCTCTTTTCATGATTGTTTTAACATGACAGGGATGGTGATGATGATGGTAATGATGATGTTGATGATGATGATGATGATGGTGATGAACAGCATCATATTATGATCCTCCTCCTCCTCATCTTCTGATGAGGATGGTGATTAAAAAAAAAGTATAAGTTTAAAGTAACCCATTTTTTTTGTTGTAGCTGAATACCATAACAATAACAACAACAAAAATCGGGGTGGGAAGAGTGATGGAAAAGAGTTTTTTATGGGGTTGGTTGTGTTTTTTTAAATGTCTTCAGGAGACACAGATTGCAACAGGGTGTGGGAAAGCAAAAACTGAAAGGGGATGGGCAGCTTGCAGCCAGTTCTTACCTTCAAGACTCCAGCCTTAAAATAAAACCAATAAGGAAAAAAAAAGCTGTTACAGCTATATTAAGAAAATTGAGTAATTTCCTAACAATAAACAAATAACGGCAACTGATGATGGAAAACTCTAACTGGTATTATTAAATTGGCAATTGTACTGTCTGTAAGTCCGGATCTATCTATATTACTGGAAAGAAAAAAAAAGTATCAGTGTTGAGTTCTAAAATGTACAGTTAACTAAGAAAGAAATCTTTATTTTTCATACCTGTCATTTTTGTTGTTGTTACTTTAAAAGACTTTTTTTTAATTCAGGATTTTTTCCCCTGATAAATGACTTTGTTATTAAAAAACAGGCACATGCACGCATGCACACACACACACATGCGCGTGCATACACACACACACACACACACACAAACTCAATCAATCACTTAATTAGTGACAGAATGACCACTGTTCCATTGCTAACTTGAATCAGAAAAAAGAAAGTGTGAAATTACACATCTTGTGTTCTTGTGTGTAGATTGTAAATCATCCGAGTGAGACGTGTATGTGTGCTTTATTTTATTTTAATTTGATTTATTCTTTTATTTTGAGGTTAATGAAATAAGCATGCATGTGCTTTTTTTCATCCAGTTCCTGTGTGTATGCAGTTTTGTAAATTTTGTCATCTGTGTGCGCGTGTGTGTGTGTATGTGTGTGTGCATGCATGTGTGTGTGTGTGTGTGTGTGTGTAAGTTGTACTTGTATCATACATTTACAACCACCCATTACACAAATTTGTTGAACGTTTAGTGAAGCACATATTAAGCATCAAATCATTATTGCATGAGACAAAGAACTGGCTTTAAGTCAACTGTCTTCTTTACAACTAGGAAAAAAAATCTAAAACATAAAAATGTGATACTAACTAAATTAACAATTTAAACAGAATTACTGAAAACATAAATTTCTACACTATAACAAAGTTGTTGGTTTTTTAAAAAATTATGACTAATATAAGCAACTTAATTTGGACCAAAAAGGAAAAAAAAAGACAAACTAAAATGAAAAACAAAGACATAAACAACAAAGTAAATTCCATTCTCTACTAAGTGTTGTGATGTCATACAAAGTAACAGCCATGCAGAATTAATCCAACAATGCAAGAATAAATCAAGAATGAATGAAATTTCAGCAATACTATTCTGTTCTAATTTCACTTTTTTTAAGACTGTTGGGTCATGTAGAAAACATGTAGTATAGTGTAGAAAGACAGGCTTCTCCCCTGACCTTCCCTCCCTTTCAACTACAAAGGAACACATTTACACATAATCGGTTGTGAAAATGTCAAAATACTTCAATACTTTTCTTTTTTCTTTTCAGAACTTTCTTCCTGTTTTGTTGATTTATTTTTTTGGTTTTGATTTTCAAAGCAGGCTGAAGCAGAATCAAACCTGCTGCTTTATAAGTGTGGCTGTCAATCTGATGACTTTGAGCCACTTTTTTTTCTCCTCTTTCTTCACCCTCCCCCCCTTCTCTCTCTCTCTCTCTCTCTCTCTCTCTCTCTCTCTCTCTCTCTCTCCTAACTAATAGATTGAAGGCTGTGATGAGTCACAATAAATAATGACTAATATTAGTGATCATGACAA
The DNA here is from genome assembly GCA_028751875.1 of Rapana venosa. NCBI lineage: Eukaryota > Metazoa > Mollusca > Gastropoda > Neogastropoda > Muricidae > Rapana > Rapana venosa. The sequence continues at coordinate 67,662,690 of CM054142.1, read as the reverse complement.
ACAACATATTTCAAATGGGCAGCAGCATTTATATATAAAACCTTGTCAGTTATAATGGAAAACTGCTTTATATCAAAACATCCAGAATACATTTTGTACAATTTTCTTTGGCGCAAAAACTTGTAACTTGTGCCATAATGAAAGCAGTAATTAGGCAACACAAATATCTGTGAGTAGTAGTTCCATCTTTTCTCCTTCTCTTCACATTTCACACATAGTGTAGCTGTTAGCATGGTTATGCAATAAATTATGATCTCTTTTTTGTTGATAGTAACCATAGTTTCAGTTTTTCAAGATATGTAAGATAATAATAATGATAATAATATATGGAATTTATATAGCGCTGAATCTTGTAAAGCAACAAATCAAAGATGTCATGATAATGAGTACTGAATGAACTGTAATAATCACAATAACTTTGACTTAATTAAAAAAAAAAAAACAACTGATAGTTGACGTGTAAGTTTACAATTAAAAGCAACACAATTTCCTATTTTTGCTTGTCCAAATCTGTTTGCTCTTGGCCTAGCAATATTGTCAAAAGCTCTCTGTGTGTGCATATATAATTATGTGTGTGTGTATGTGTATGTGTGTGTGTGTGTGTGAGACAACACATAAGCAGGCGTGCATACATAAGCACAAGAGAGACAGACAGACAGAGACCAAGACAGAAAAAGTGAGCGAGATGTGTACAAATCTGTGTGTGTGTGTGTGTGTGTGTGTGTGTGTAAGTGTGACTGTGTGTGTGTTTGACCACTCTGTGTGTGTGTGTGTGTGTGTGTGTGTGTGTGTGTGTGTGTGTGTTCATGAGTGTGAGTGTAACATTTGCAAAAGCATCATCAGTAAAAGTGCTATGGGAGGGAAAAGTGAGGGGTGGAAGAAGTTGGGAAGGAAGGTAAGTAACCTGTCTATCAAAGTATCATTAACCTACAAACTAGAGGCATTCTGTAATACTGAAAAAAAAAATTACACAATATCATACATACATGTCTTGAAAGACTGTAATAATTCTGTAAGAATTCAGGGACAGCATGGGCACATAGAATGATATAGTGTAAAAATTAGACAAACAGTATGCTTAGAATTATTTGAATGAAATCTTCCTGCTTTATATTTTATTACTTTATCAATTACAGCTTAAAAGATTTGTTGTGATTTTTGCTCATCTTCATTGCTCTCCTATCCCCTACCTTCTCACCTATCCCCTCCTCCCTCTGCCTATTTGCTGAGAAATCCAAGCCAACACAAATTCATGCAGTGAATGTGCTGCAAGCTGATTCTTTTTTTCTTTCTTTTTTAACAATCTCTAACATAACATGCAAATCGACACTTAAATTAAATACTAAATACCATACATGGTATCATGCACTAAATAAAACAAACAAACCAAACCAAACAAAAAAACAACCATGTAAAAGCAATTTATGATGCGGATAAATTTTGTGTTTAACTTCTTTAAGCTACCACATGTAATGTGAAAACATTCAGATTTTATGTCGCATAACTCAGCTATGACAAACTATCATTAAACATTTCAAACTGAAAATTCAAAATTGAAATCAACTGAGACACAATTTCAATTTGAAATTAATGCTCTTTGCAACAGAATAACAAAACTGAATAGGGTGCGCTGCTTCCACTGTGCTCTATGCAATATATTGTTGATTTTTGTTTTTCTTTTTATAAACATACATTGGTTTCATCCAAAAAATCCAAAGGGTTGTCCTGTAAAAAGAAGCAGCCAAGATTGGCAATATTTTTGGGTCAAATATCAAAGGTGAGCTAGAAAGAAATATCACTGTGTTACACTTACAGAGAACAAACACACACAACACAGACACATGCAACACACACACACACACACACACATTCTCTATCTCTCTCATAGTCATACACACACACACCACCAACACACACACACACACACACACACATACACACAACATATGCACACACACACACATGTGTAACAGAATGCACAAACACACACATACACACACACATACTAAAACACACACACACTAACACTAGTAACAGTACACACACAAAATTATATATAATTATATGCTGACACTTTTGAAATATTCACATTTATCAAACAAACTAAACATTATTTAACCTCTGGCTTTGAAGTCTTTCTTACTCTTAGTCTACAAATATTGTAAACAAAAGAATTAACTGTTACTGTATCTTTTGTTGCAAAGTTCTGTAAGTTAAATAGTATACATGTTCACATGGATGCAATGAATGCAACTAATGCACTTGACATTCACTGAAAAAGAATTGAATACATGACACTGACAGTTACCATAGTTAAAGAGTGGTATAATCCCTTGGAATATACTAATATTAGTAGTAAGAAACAATATTTACCATCATAAAGGAAAATAGATCCTTAAACTAAAGAAAAACACACAAAATGAGTATGTATCATTGTATGTTAGCAAACAAAAGAATCTTATACTGATGTCGAGGAACAAAGCAGAAATACTTCAAATAATAGTCATTAGGGTTCATTACAAAAGTGTGTGTGTGTGTGTGTGTGTGTGTGTGCAAACGTGAGTGATATTCAGTTAATTTATGAAACAACTCTAAATGTTGTAAAAGACCTTATCCCGGGTTATTGGGTTTAAATTTTATAAAAGATATCAATTTATGAGACCTACCTCTGGACTCATTATATTGGGAAAAGAGATGTCTATCACTTTGCACCCACAAAGCATGTCAACTTTAATCTCTCCAACGGTGAGATTAACGGGATTTTTTATCGTACAGTTAAGTGGCTTTTCCATCTTGCTAAGGTGATGCTCTTGATGACTCTATGTACAATTGTATTCTGCTCTGAAATCTCAAGATCAGGAACCAGAACCTTACTCCGCCATATTGGAGTCCTCAGCAACGATGGAAGAGATATAGGCCTAATTTATAAAACTTTCTAATTTTATGAAAATAAACAGTAGGGAATTTTACTTTCACTAAGTGAATAAGTTGTATTGAGTTTTAAATATGCTTTTAGTTTTGAAATAATTTCAAAGTTTTCCAACGTTTCCTCTTGTTTATGTTCATATTACCGAGATCTCACGCGAGAGGTTATCGGTACTTTCAGAGTCAACATGGCTGACGACTACGAGGAACCCATTTCTGACCAGGAAAAGGTTTGAGTGCATTTTGCTTCTTTACTTTTGCGTGATCATAAAGCACATGCATGGCAGCAACATATTGACCCAGTTGTATTATGTTCATGGAAAGATTTTTGCTAAACAAAGGTAGATATGGCCATCCTTCGTAAAATGGGAGGGGCGGTCCTGTGATGTTAGTGTGGAGACACTTCCGCCTCCAAGTGAAACGCCGGCGACAACTCTTTTTCCATGATTTATTTTACCATTATTGTGCAAAACCCCACGTACTGATGCTGCAGTTTATTGTACATGCCTATTATCAGATTTTGAAGTGTTAGGTTTGTTCATAAAGAAACCTGATGCTGATTTTCAGGACCAAAAGTATAGCCAACCCCAATCATCAGGAGCCAGAAAACCGTCTCTTCTGTCTTCTGCTGTAGTGTCTTGTCACACCCACAAATCCAATTTCATCACTTCAAAACAAACACAACGCAAACACAGAAACAGACATTTAAAAATTTGTGCAGGGGAAGGAATGTCAGTTTATGAGGTGCATATTAATGTTTTCATTGTAAGGTTGCTTGATTCATGTATTCATTATATTTACATTGCATGGTAAGGTTGAGAGTTGCTCAATTAGCCAGACACTTTGAGTTTTAAGTGTGTGAGTGTGAGACTGATCAATGTAAAGGTTCATGATACATCACCATAATCAGATTAGTAGAAGAAGTACATTTGGGATACTGATATTAATAAGTGATATTAGTGATAAGAGCTTGAATACTGTTAATAAGTTAATATTAATGTTAGCAGATGATCAAACATGAAATAATATGCAGACCTTCTCTCTGTTCTGAGTGTTCACTGTTCAGCATACTCCCAGCCCCACTCACTAAGCACAATAGCTTGAAACATCCTCAAAGTTTTCATATGAACTAATGAAGCTATAATAAAGTTATAGACCGAAGTAGTGTATGTGAAAGCATTTATGTTAAAAGCAGTTTTTAGTCTATCTGCCATTGAAGTTAGCCACTTGCAGCTGGTGGTAAGCTGTGCCCCATGGCTATAGCCTCTAATACTAGTTGTGAAACGTGATGCAGCCAAAAACAGTGATAGCTTTAGATGTTTAGTATGCATACATCATATTATTATGTCTCATATTTTATCAGGAATGTTTATGAGTTGCTGCTATTTTGCTGTTGTTGATTGTTTCAATCAATGTCTGCGTGGTTTTTGTGGGGTTTTTTGTTTGTTTGTTCTTCTTTTGTACACAAATGTGTTTTCTGTACTGACCTTTGTTTTTTAAAACTGGGTTTTTTTTTGGTCATAAATTTCAAAATATGACAGACTTTTCAAAACAATGGCTGATAAAAGAATGGCGAATATTTGTAGGTGGTGCTGTTTCTGGGTTGACGCCCTCTGATGACTCACACACACATCCCCCAGTCTGGTCATTCCCGTTACTTCCATTGAGAAGAAAAAGCAATTGCTGAATCGGGGAGGGGGTTGGGGGAATCAGGAAAATACTTCAGAGCTGAGTTTTGTGGTTTTTCTTACCATTTCTTTAACTCATCCCCAAAACCCCTCCTATGATGGGACAGTTTTTTGTGCTGTGATGAAGTCAGTGGATTCTGAGGCTTTCAAAAGTGGTGGTGGTGGTGCTGCTGCTTTTTTTGTGTGCTTTTTTTTAAAATGTCATTTTTTTTGTTTCTTGGCTCAAACCAACACACACACACACACACACACACACACACACACACACACACACACACACACACACACACACACATATATATATATATCCAACATAGTCACTGATTCAGCCAAGAAGTTGCTATTTTTGTACAGTTTAAACTCAAAAGCCTGGCAGAGGGAAACAGGCATAATATCTGCAGAAGTGAATCAGTGCTTTCCCATCTTGGTCAACATTACTGTTTCTTGCTAACAAGCCAAAGTAGTAAGAGCAATACTGGTCAATAAAGAACTGTACATTTACAATAACAGATGCTTTGGTTATAAAATAACACAAGAGAAAAGAACTTTCCCAGTGAAGGAAACAGTCCTGGGACGTAGTCTTTTGATTACCCAAAGACAGCTGATGTCTTCCAAACACTACAAAATTATACTTATAGCAGCTAAAATGAAACTGTCTGCTGATGTGAATGGCCTGTTGTTAACTGATTAAATCTACTATGGAGGATACATTGAAAATGATGCCATGCTCCAAAGTTTTCAGATCATGACATAGTGTTTAGAAATTAGAGACAACTAAAACCATTATCAAATGAAAAAAATAAGCAAGCAACCAACCAACAAACCTACCAAATAAATGAAAACAAACAGAAACGCCCTAAACATTTTTTTAAAAACCCAACAAAGAAACAAACAACAACAAAACAACACCTAAACCTTTTCAACAAACCAGTCAAGAAGTCGTGTGTGTTTTATGAAGTTTACTAAATTAGGTTTACATTGAACTGTCTAGGTCGAAGATGTATGACTCTGTACACATCTTCATTAAAGAATGAAAGTAAGATTGATTATAATATTTATGTGTGTGTATATATATGATATTTAATTATACTGGAGTATAACATTTACAAAAAAGGGTAACACTAACAGGGTGAGTTTGATATTGTGGTTTATGTATACTATACTGCATCCTAAGGTGACTCAGCATGTGACTTGTGAGTCAGGTGCCCAGGGCCAAAAGAGAAAAGAACAGTTTGGAGGGGAGGAAGGGGGGTGGGTTATTTTTTATAGGACAGGGAAGGTCATAAAGGGGGAGGGAGGGAGGAGGGGGCTAATGCTGATCAAAACCTGTTTTGATCATCGAAAAATGCAGAGAGCTTAGATATAAATTTTGTACTTTATTCTTGTTTTGCTTTGATTTGGTTTATCATGTTTGTTTTTAACCAGCTTAGTCACTGACTGGCATCAAACTTAGATCTATATGAAGAGTTGTTACAAGTAGTCCGAATAGATCTGTTGCATTCAAGAAAACCAGTTCAGAGAATGAGATTTCAACAAGGATTGTCTCATTCAGTGTCTTCTACTTGTTTGAAATGTAAGACTAAGACCGTAAGAGTTGCCCAATTTGCATCATGACTACATTTCGCTGTGGTCTGTTTCAGGTGAAAATCGCCTCCAACTTCATTCTTCATGCTCCACCTGGAGAATTCAATGAAGTCTTCAATGGTAACTAGACATTCTTCCGTTTCTTGCTGTTCTTCTTCTTCTTCTCTTTCTGTCTCACACTCTCTATCTGTGTCTAACTGTCTCTCTGTGTCTGTCTGTCTGTGTCTTGCCCCCTCTTACCACACAGTATTAGACCACACACACACACACACACACACACACACACACACACACACACACACACACACACACACACATGTATATATGTATTGCTATATATGCGTTAACAATCATCTATACTTTAATGGAGAAGATTGTTCATTGTCAGATCTGCTGTAGAGTTTATCGTGAATGGTTCTTTTCTGTTCAGATGTACGGATACTCTTGAATGATGACAATCTGCTGAGAGAACAGGCTTCAGGGTAAGTGCTACTTGTAAAGTTCTGTATGATATTAAAACAGAACATTCTATATTCCTTGTGGAATGCGTGTGGATCATATTTAATATCTTTTGTGATTGCTTTTAGAATGCATAGAGAACTTGCCAATTGCAACTCAATTTGCTCTTAATTTATTGATATAGCAGGTAATTACTAGAACAGAAACAATACTGCACATTAAAGTTACAAAATTATGATACACATGTCACTGTTTGTGTTAGTTTGATTGATTGTTTAAATGATTGATGGATTTTTTTCTTTATACTTTCTAAAAATTGTCATACAAGTGCTTCCACTCTTCATTCATTGGTTTAGTGCTCATGATCATTTTGTTACTCATAATCCGTAGTACAAATGTGCTCACTTTTTATGTAATTTTTGTCTGTGGAAGTGACTGTATGTGTATTCAATGTTACATGTTACAGAGCCTTTGCCCAGTACAACAGGGACCAATTCACTCCATGCAAGGTTGAAGGCTCTGATTTGCAGGTGGGTTGGTTTACACTGCTGGTTTTTAGCTGTAAGGTTTAGATATAATTTCATTTAGTTATTGCTTTATGTTTTGGGCGCAACTTCATTTTAAAAATCATTAGCTTTGAGAGGTACCATTTCATTTCATCAATGATCCCCGAAGTCGGAATGCAGCTACCTTCATAAATGGTGGGCAAAGAACGGCCGCATACAAATGCAAAAATCTCGCCATTGGTGAACCTGGGAGCTCTAGCTGCCGAACACAATTAACAACAACAACAAAAGTCATTAGTGGCTTTAAGTTTTAGGTATATTTTATTTTGGATCTCTATCTAGTTTCACAGGGTTTAACATATCTGTGTGGTATTATTCTTAAAAGAGACACTTCTTTAAAAAAAAAAAAAAGTACTTGGTGAATATTGTCTTTGAATCTCTTTGAGGACTTGTAAAATGGTTTGGTCTCTTTTTATGGTGATTAATGTGTTTCCTTAAAAAAAATATATAAAAAAAGATAGTGGAAGGTGGTATCTTCCTTTAGAAAATATACATTATCTTCAGTTTGTCCATAAAAAACCCAAACTAAATGGTAGATGAAAATGATCAAATGTTTGTTATTATGTGAACCAAATAGATATGACGGAGCGTAATGTGTCATGGGTTGCTGATCACCAACTGCGACAGAAAATGATTTACATCCCATCCTTCTTTTCTTTCTTCTTCACACCTCACCCTTCCCACCCAACCAATTTAAAAAAAAAAAAAAAAAGTTCCTGTTCGTGATATTTGTGTCAAATTTGTACTATGAAAAATGTAGAAAATAAAAAAAGTTTCAAAACAAGACAAAAAATAGTAGGTAGTACATTTTGCTTGCAGGTGTTAATCACGGAGCATGGGGACCAAGGCAATGGCAAGTTCCTCGATCCCAGAAACAAACAGACCTTCAGGTTTGGGGCAAAGTCTTTTTTTTTTTCCTGCTTTTTACTCCCCCCCCCCCTGATCTGTCTTGATTTGTTTTGTGTCCAGCTTTTCATTTTGACCTTTGTGAATGTCATCATTCCTGCTGTGGGTGGATGAGTGGATAGGTAGAGAGGTAGGAGGAAGGCAGGGTTGTAGACGGTTGTGTGTATGTCGTCTGCTTTTTAAAGGCTGTAGAGATTGTAGGGGACGGGACAGCTCAGTGGTCAGAGCACTTGCTCTCCTCCAGCTAAGGTTAAGCAGCGTCGAGCGTGGTTACCACTTGGATGGGTGACCGTTTGTGAGCCTTGGCTTCAGTACAGTTCTCCCAGTTCACCCAGCTGTAAATGGGTACCTGCCCTCTTTAGGGTCAGGAAAGGTAAAACAGCGAGGGAGAGGAGATGGGTGCTGCCTACAATATGCTGGCCCCTTAAGAAGTTGAGGTCTCTGATACCTCACCCCCCCCCCCCCCTCCGCCCCACAACCACATAGGTTATGGGACACCTTTACCTTTTTTTTTTTTTTTTAAAGAGATTGATATTACATTGAGCTTGATTGAATTGTGGCTGATGCTTCTCTGACTTTGACAGGCTTCTGAATTGAAATAATGGTAATGCTATTTTGAATATTGGAGATGATATCAATGTGAGATAACGTTTCACTCTTCCGGTGTCGTTAGATGTGTTCTTAAGTTGTTGGTTTTTTAAAAAAAACTGTTTATTGTGTGAAATCACATGTGTTGTCACACATAATCATTTCAGTTTGAGATTATAAAGAGATTTTTTCAAATTTCGAGTTTAAAAGCTCATTCCACTGTAAGAGATGGCTTCACAATGTGAAAAATACAGGATGTTAATATATTCATTGGTTGATCAGCTGGCTTATTTACAGTCTGTTCATACAAGTAGATGAATTTAGACTGTAAACGAACTTTTAAAAAGAAAAAGAAAGGGATTACGCATTTATTTGTATAACTTGTTATCAGCTTAATCAGTCTGTTTATTCCTATGGGTGGACCATTTGCGTGCCTTGGCTTCAGCACACTCCCCCAGTTCACCCAGCTGTAAATGGGTACCTGCCCTCTTTAGGGGTCAGGGAAGGTAAAGCAGCGAGGGAGAGGAGAGGAGATGGGCGTCGCCCTCAATACGCTGGCCCCTTAGAGAAACTGAGGTCTCTGAGGCCTCGCTCCCCTACAACCTTACAGGTTATAGGACACCCCTTTATTCCTCTTCCTCAAGCCAGCAGGAAATGGTAGGTAAAACACTCTCTCACCTGTCCCCCCCCTCCTCCACACCCACCCCCAGGTATGACCATTTACGGAAGGAAGGCAGCGACTACCAGCCGGTGGAGGTGGACAAGCGGGCGGAGCCCTGGCGAGCGGAGCTGGAGTCGGTCATGTCCACCTACGTGCAGAACCACTACCCGCATGGTGTGGTCACCGTGTACGGCCACACTGCCGACGGCAACATCACCCTCATCATCTGCATCGAGAGTCACCAGTTCCAGCCGAAAAACTTCTGGTACGTGGTACGAAGCGGAGACGCGCACCTCTTGTCGTGATGAAGAAGTTGGTTTTTTTTTACTGTCGTAGCGCCGAGTAACGTACGTGTGATGTTTTGAGCAACGTCCCTGTTGTATGGATGGATCGGTGGTCTAGAGGTAACGCGCCTGTCTAGAAAGCGAAAAGTCCGGGTCTGAAGTGTGCGGCGGTTCGTACCCCGTTTGGACCGGAAATTTTTCCCCCATCCATTAGACCATGAGTGGTGGTCTGGGCGCTAGTCTTTCGGATGAGACGATAAACCGAGGTCCCGTGTGTTATACGTAATTATTTAGCGCACGTAAAAAAACCCACGGCAACAAGAGAGTTGTCCCTGGCAAAATTCTTAGAAAAAAGCCACTCTGATAGGGAAACAAATACAGCTGCAGAAAAAAAAAGGGTGAAAGGGTAGCGCAGCGCTAAGTGGCGACGCGTTCTCCCGCTCTCCCCGGGGAGAGCAGCCCGAATTTCTCGGAGAGAAATCTGCCATGACTTAAAGTGGTATGAAATAAAATCTGAGCGCTTTGATTTGTTGCTTTACAAGATTCAGCGCTATATAAATTCCATACATTATTATTATTATTATTATTATGGGATAGGTAGATTGTTAGTTGTCGTCGACAGATTCTTCTTGTTCTTGTTCTTGTTCTTCTTGTTCTTCTTCTTCATCTTCTTCTTCTTCTTCTTCTTCTTCTTCTTCTTCGTCTTCATCTTCTTATTCTTCTTGTTCTTCTTATTCTTCTTCTTCCTCTTCTTCTTCTTCTTCTTCTTCTTCCTTTTTTGTCATGTTTCTCTCCCAGGGGAGGTTTGACATTGATGAGCCTTCTCCATCTCTCTCTGTTTTGAGCTTCCTCCTTATTTATGCCCCTTTCTCTACGATCATCTGCAAGGAAGATTTTTAGACCTGTGTCAGAATTGAGTTTTGGAGAAATGTCGGATTGGGTTGTGCCACTTTTAGTTATGCGCATGGTTTGAACCAGCTGTACTGTGGTTATACTGGCATAGACAATGTGGTGCCTTTGAAAGTTTTTGCATCGTGTTGTTATTACGGATATAATTTGACGTGGTTGAGCATGAGTGATAGTGTAAGTTTTCTACATGTAGGTTTCTGGGTTTACATGACATAGGTGTTGTCCTGTGCAGAGCCAAGACTTTGTACTCTGATTAACTGGAAGATGGGTTCCCCCCACCCCCCCACCCCATGGTTCTTAAATCCTCTGTTATCCTCTTTGCTCTTCAGCCATTTTGTTTGAGGAAATAAGTTTTAGAGTTTTTTTGTGTTTTTAAAAACAACAACTCTTTTACTCTCAGGATTGCGAATAATCACTCCTGTCTTAATTTAAATGCTTTCCCTTTGTGCATGCGGTTTTTATAAATTTTGTCATCACTTCCCAATGGCTTACTCTTCCAAAAGGCGGAATAGGTTTTAACTTGTGCCCAAGATGCTCTGCGACCATTTGCTCACAGGACCTCAGTTTATAGTCTCATCCGAAGGACTTTGAGGGGAGTGGAGTCAGAGATAATGCAGTGAACTCTTTATTTCCAGACATAGGCAGGAATCAAAGTACTATACCGGCCATCCACTGGCTGGTCCTGATGTCACACAGATCCAGACATGAACAGTCATGTAAAAAAACAACAACACCCTTGCATGTCAGCTAAGCTCAACTTTTGCCTGAAGCCAAACGACTTTGAGATGAAAGCAAAGTTTAAAAGCCAAGGCCTAGATTAGCATGACATCACCAGCAGGGGGACAGGACAGCCTGGTGGTTAGAGTGATGCGATCGGGATCTTCTGACCCGGGTTTGAATATCATTCAAGAGGATTTTTCCTCTGGAGTTAACATCAGTGCTGACTCCACTCCCACCCAGAAGTCCTTCAGATGATACTATAAACCGAGATCCCATGTGGGAACACACGCAGAACATCTTGTGCACATGCTAAAACCAGTTCCGCTTTTCGGAAAAGTAGGTCATTGTGTAGCGGTGGGAAGGGATGACAAAATGGACAAAACTGCATACACACCGCGACTGGATGTAAAAATTTTAGCAGCACATAAGTGCTTATTCTATTGCCCTCGAAATAAAAGAACAAATAAATAAATAAATTATGTTGATAGATGTATACTTTGTTGTGTGTTCAGGAATGGACGGTGGCGATCCCAGTGGTCGGTCACTTTCTCGGAGTCAGGCGGCTCAGCCGAAGTGACAGGAGTGCTGAAGGTGCAGGTAGGTTGCTTCCCCTTGACTGAGCTCCGGGATTTTTTTTTTCTCTAGCGGTTACTGGAGGGAAAATCTGTCAAGTGTGTATAGGGATTCCTATTCTTCCAGTCATAAGAGAGGTATACACTCACCCTTTTGGGTTGTTTTTTGGGGGGTGGAGGGGTAGGGGTAGCGCAAATATTGGTTTACATGCATTTGCGAGTTTTTGTTCACATCTGAAAAATATTTCAAACTACTATCTTAAAAGTTATTTTGCCTTCTGTCTGTTTTTAAAGAGAAAAAAGTTTGGGTTTTTTTGTGTGTGTGTTGATCATTCACAAGTTACAAAGAAAGCAAAGGTTCAGATTAACGCTATCCCTACGTTAAGGGAGAGAACCCCTCTTTCCCAGAACACATGCACTGTGCGAATTTGTATGCTACCGTAACCCATAAGTAGGTGATACGGAGGGAAGGGTTAGTGGATGGTTGGTTACCCTATAGCGGGTTACCCGTAGGGAAAAGGTTAAAGGATTTCCTTGCTGATCTTAGCTTATAATCTGTCAGTCAGATTTTTTGTCTGTTTTTCTCTTTGTGATTTGATTGAGGCTCTTAGGAGTGAGTATCACTGAATTTCTTGTCACACATGAATTTTTGATTGCAGTAGACTGATGTTGCTCTGTGTGTGTTTGTATGTGTATGTGTATTGGTTATTGTTCAGTCAGGTATATGTGTGTTGTAATTCTTGAGTCAGGTGTATGTGTGTTGGTCATTGTTCAGTCAGGTGTGTGTTGGTCATTGTTCAGTTAGGTGTGTGGTGTTGGTCATTGATCAGTCAGGTGTGTGTTGGTCATTGTTCAGTCAGGTATGTGTTGGTCATTGATCAGTCAGGTGTGTGTGTTGGTCATTGTTCAGTCAGGTGTGTGTGTGTGTTGGTCATTGTTCAGTCAGGTGTGTGTGTGTGTGTTGGTCATTGATCAGTCAGGTGTGTGTTGGTCATTCTTCAGTCAGGTGTGTGTGTGTGTTGGTCATTGATCAGTCAGGTGTGGTGTTGGTCATTGTTCAGTCAGGTGTGTGTTGGTCATTGTTCAGTCAGGTGTGTGGTTGTCATTGTTCAGTCAGGTGTGTGTGTTGGTCATTGTTCAGTCAGGTGTGTTGGTCATTGTTCAGTCAGGTGTGTGTTGGTCATTGTTCAGTCAGGTGTGTGTGTGTTGGTCATTGTTCATCAGTGTGTGTTGGTCATTGTTCAGTCAGGTAGTTGATTGGTCATTGTTCAGTCAGGTGTGTGTTGGTCATTGTTCAGTCAGTGTGTGTTGGTCATGTTCATCAGGTGTGTGATGCGTCATTGTTCATTCAGGTGTGCGTGTGTGTGTTGGTCATTGTTCAGTCAGGTGGTGTTGGTCATCTTCATTCAGGTGTGTGTGTGTATGGTCATTCTTCATTCAGGTGTTGTGTGTTGGTCATTGTTCAGTCAGGTGTGTGTGTGTTTGGTCATTGTTCAGTCAGGTGTGTGTTGTGCATTCTTCATTCAGGTGTGTGTGTTGGTCATTGTTCAGTCAGGTGTGTGTGATGGTCATTCTTCATTCAGATGTGTGTGTGTTGGTCATTCTTCGTCAGGTGTGTGTGTGTGTTGGCCATTCTTCGGTCAGGTGTGTGTGTGTGTTGGTCATATCTTCATCAGGTGTGTGTGTGCGTGTGTGTGTATTGGTCATTCTTCAGTCAGGTGTGTGTGTATTGGTCATTCTTATTCAGGTGTGTGGTGTGTATTGGTCATTCTTCAGTCAGGTGTGTGTGTGTGTTGGTCATTGTTCAGTCAGGTGTGTGTGATGGTCATTCTTCATTCAGATGTGTGTGTGTGTGTGTTGGCCATTCTTCGGTCAGGTGTGTGTGTGTGTTGGTCATTCTTCATTCAGGTGTGTGTGTGTGTGCGTGTGTGTGTATTGGTCATTCTTCAGTCAGGTGTGTGTGTGTTGGTCATTCTTCAGTCAGGTGTGTGTGTGTTGGTCATTCTTCAGTCAGGTGTGTGTGTGTTGGTCATTCTTCAGTCAGGTGTGTGTGTTGGTCATTCTTCAGTCAGGTGTGTGGGTTGTTTGCAGGTTCACTACTATGAGGATGGCAACGTGCAGTTAGTCAGCTCCAAAGAAGTCAAAGAGAACTTGAAAGTGACGGTGAGTGACAGGGTTCTCTTTCTGTTTCTTCAACACTGATGGCAGAAAGTGCTTGCCAGTACCCCTAAAACACACACAGACACATAACAGAAATGCATAGACAAAGATGTGCGCATATACAAACACACATACACACGTGCGCGCACACACACACACACACAGTTCATGCCAGTACCCCTAAAACACACAGACAGAGATGCATAGACAGAGATGTGCGCATGTACAAACACACATACACGCACACACACAGAGTTCATGCCAGTACCCCTAAAACACACAGACACATACAGAGATGCATAGACAGATTTATAAGCACATGCACACACACACACACGCACGCATGCATGCATGCATGCATGCAAACCTACACACACACACTCGCACACATTCATCTACACAAACACACACACTATAACACTACAGTGTAAGCAAAACATTGTGTTTTTACAAGCGCATGCCTGCATTTAGTGTGCGTGTGTATACATGAATCCATCCATGTATGGGGGCATATACCTTGACCATAAGACAAACGCATCGGGTCAGAATGTTGTGTAGTGTATCACTTAACAGTGTTCTCAACCAGTCCACTGTTGGCCATCGCTCTTTCTCAGTTTCTGGTCCATCGATTTGGAATGGCCTCCCTATCTCTCTTCGCCAAAGACCTTCTTGTAACACTTTTAAATCTGGCCTCAAGACATATTTGTTTCAAACCTAAGAATTTCCTCTCCTGTTTCATTTCATAGCTATCCCTGCTTTTCAACGGCCAAAAATTCCGTCACCCTGCCAAAGTGTATAACCTGTGTGTGTGTGTGTGTGTGTGCATTTGGACTTGTTAGAGCTATTACTTGCTGTTGGTTGCATGATTGTGTAAGAATGAGTTGAGTGCAAGTGCTTTGATTTGTCTGTGCAAGATACAGCGCTATATAAATTCCATTTATTATTATTATTTTTCTTCTCTGTCTTGAATGGTTGCAGAAAGAGGCGGCAACAGCAAAGGCTTTCTTCAGCATAGTCTCAGAAGCCGAGAGTGAATATCAGGTGAGTGAACCAACAGATGTGTGAAATCGCCGTCACTTTTTCGTTTTTTTCTGGTTGGAGTAAATTTCAGCTGTTAGTGTGAGTGAACAGTGCTTGGACGAAATGGAAAGAATTGGCAAGTCTGCTCGGAAATCAGAAAATCCCACCGGAGAGACGCTGTCTGATATATAAGGCCTGCATCAGACCTGTTCTCCTGTATGGTTTGGAGACATGGATTTTCACAAAAACCGTCAAACGTTTGTTGAAGAGCTGTGAAATCCGAATGCTACGCTACATGAGAAAGATCAAATGGGAAGACAGGATCACGAATGAAGAACTATGGAGAATGTGCAAGGTTGATGATCTGAAGTCTGTAGCTAGTACCAGTAGACTGCCTGGTTTGGGCACGTTCAACGGAAAACAGACCACCACATCATCAAAAGAGCAATGAACATCGTAGTGGATGGAAAGAGACCAAAGGGAAGACCTAGCAAAACCTGGGCTACCTGTATTGCAGATGATCTTAGAGAAAGGGGCATAAATAAGGAGGAAGCTCAAAACAGAGAGAGATGGAGAAGGCTCATCAATGTCAAATCTCCCCTGGGAGAAACATGACAAAAAAGGAAGAAGAAGTGTGAGTGAATATAATAAAACTATCCCTTTACCAGTACATGTGCGCTGTGCGCATTTGTATGCTACAGTAACCCAGTAGTGGGTGACACGGAGGGAAGGGTTAGTAGATGGTTAGTAACCCTGTAAGCAGGTTACCCGTAGGGAAAAGGTTAAGTTAGTGGACGTATGTGTGGAACTGCTGCTTTGTGTGTGTGTGTGTTTGTTGGATGCTGATTTCAGCTGTGTGTGAAGGAATGACTGTGTGATTTGAATAGTGCTTAAGGATCTTAGCATCCATAGGTATGGTTAGTGCAGCACTGGAAGGGGGAGAAATTGAAAAAAAAAGAGAACTGTAAAAAGAAGGTGGTGGGGTGGGGGAGGGGCAGGGATGAAAAAGATACGAGTTACAAACTCGCAAGCAAAAACACATGTATACACGCATGCAACATGTAAAATTCATTTATGCACGCACACCCACATTTTCAAAAATTCATTTGTTTTTGCCAATAATAGAAGTGAAGTTATCCCCCCTTTTTTTTCCATACACACTTATGTGTAATTTGTATACTATACAAAGCCCTAGTTTTGGTGATTTTCATATCCAGCAACACCTTGTTTTTATATTTACGTTTTTCCTCATTCTTTTTATTGTGTGTGTGTGAAGCAAAATGTGTTCGTAGGCAGTAAAATTCATTTGAAAGTAAGTAAAAGATTGGGGCTGGTGTTCTCAGTACCTAACGATATTTCACTGTAAAGACACTACCCTGCACATCACCAGTGATGTTTTGTCTGTGGGATTTAAGCGTTAATTTATTGGAATATTGGAAGATTCATCTGTTTGAGTTTTCTTTCCTTTTTTTTTAAAAAGATATTTTTCATGCAGCATACATGTCAAAGTATTAATTTTAACCCTAGTAGCGCTAAATAAACAGCAACAAGCCTCACTTCTATTGGCTGAATTAACATTGGCTAGCATTGTTTTGGAGCAGGGTGGGCTCAAACAACCCTTGATATTGATATATAAAACTGAATTAAATGTGTTAAGCTATAGATCACTGGAAAGAAGAGATAATATGCTTTTAAATGAGTATAATTTTATAATAGTGTGTAGTGTTTATGATTATAAAAAAAAATCAACAACAAAAAAATCATGTGCGCACTACCGATCGCTGTTCCACTGTCAGGGCCCCGGATCGATTTTAACACGATAAGCAAAGTTCTTGCGGTGCATAAATGTCATGATTAGGTAAACGCTATTTCTTGACATTAGTTTTCAAAAAATAAGGAGTTTGTATTGCTTTATCGGTCACCAAATACTCGGAAAAGTTCAGCGACAGGATCGACGCCATCGCGACCGTCATGGCGGAATGTGCGAGGTGGTGGCTTTCTATGACAAAAATACAAAGATCGCTTGATTTCATGTGATGCAAAGTACTCAGCAGCATAGCGATTTGACTCAACAACAGTTATTTCGAAGCCTCGTTGCGTCAAAATAAAGTAAAACAATCTGTGACGTCGAAATCGCCGAGCAGCGAAAAAGTCCATCCAGCAAAACTAGCACCGCTCGATTCAGTCCGATCGCGATAGATTTTTACCAAGTTTTTCAAAAATATTCCACAATCCTTACCTCAAAGTCTCTCTCATTGTTTATTTCAACCAAATCCAGCCTCTAAAACTCCCCCTCGCTGTCAATTTTGTAAAAAAGCTCGAAAAACGCTTGAAGAAATTCTAGTGCAAACACTGGCCGCCATTTTTGTTGAATACGATCTGGGCTGGTCCGAAAAAAAATTAAAATACACTCTTAACCAATCAGATTCTTCGTTGCTTGTGTGTGTCAAACGACCTTCACCCCTTTCTGCGGGCCTACAATGGCCTTAACATTCATTGGCTGACCTTTGAAAGCAAAAGTAAGCTTTCAACTATGATCACCCACGTCATCCCGGAATATTCCGGGATCCGCCACACAGCCTAGACCCGCCTTTACCGGAATATTCCGGGAACCGCGCTACTAGGGTTAAGCTATGAAGTATGTCTGTCTTTCTTTTCTTTTTTTAAAAAGATATTTTCCATGCAGCATACATGTCAAAGTCTTAATATGGATCTATGAAGTATGTCTGTCTTTCTTTCTGTCTTTCTTTTCTTTCCTTTTTTTTTTAAAAGATAATTTTCCATGTAGCATACATGTATGTCAAAGTGTTAATTTGAACGTATGAAGTATGTCTGTCTGTCTTTCTTTTCAAGATATTTTCCATACAGCTTACATGTCAAAGTGTTAATTTGAACGTATGAAGTATGTCTGTCTGTCTTTCTTTTCAAGATATTTTCCATACAGCTTACATGTCAAAGTCTTAATTTGAATCTATGAAGTATGTCTGTCTGTCTTTCTTTTCTTCTTTCTTTCTGTCTTTCTTTCTTTCTTTTCTTTCTTTCTTTTCTTTCTTTCTTTTCTTTTCTTTCTTTCTTTTTTTCTTTCTTTCTTTCTTTCTGTCTTTCTTTTTTTTTTTCTTTCTTTCTTTCTTGTCTTGTCTTTCTTTTCTTTCTTTCTTTCTTTCTTTCTTTCTGTCTTTCTCTTTCTTTCTGTTCTCCTTTCTTTTCTTTTCTTTCTTTTTCTTTCTTTCTTTCTTTTCTTTTCTTTCTTTCTTTCTTTCTTTCTTTCTTTCTTTCTGTTCTTTTATCAAGCATTTCTCAGTGTAGTTACCCATGTAAAGATGTGACCTAGTAGCTCCGCGTGTGTGTGTCTCGTCTCTCGCGCTTGCAGAGAGCCTTGTCGGAGAACTATCACACCATGTCGGAGACGACCTTCAAAGCTCTGCGCCGGCAGCTGCCAGTCACCCGCACCAAGATCGACTGGAACAAGATACTCGGCTACAAGATAGGCGGAGAGCTGAAGAACTGATCCCCGCTCCCTCTCCCAGTCTTGCCAAGCTCACGCGTTAGTGGACAGAGAAAGAAAGAAAGAAAAAAAAATGATGTTGTTTTTGTGTCTTGAGGTTGGGTTGGATGGAGTCCCTGCCCCCCCCTCCCTAACCTGAGGGAGCGGGAACTCTTGGTGTAGGCTGGCTTGACTTGACTCCCACAGCGCCGGAAAAATCTGGTGGTTAATTTTGTCAGTTTGGTTGATAATTCATTTTTAACGTAAAAGGCTGCTGCTGCTACTGCCACGCAGCCGATAAAGAGGACACACGCTCCTTTTGTTTTGGATTTTTTTTCATGTTTACGTGTTGTTAGGTAGGTAGGTGGGGAAAGGAGTTTACCTGGTAAATAAATGTGAGGTGAGGTGTTCGATCCAGTGAAAAAAAGAGAAGAAGGGGGAAAAAAGCATGTTTCAGAGTGGGTATTGGTTAAGAGATTCAGACACATGAACAATAGTTGACTGCATGTTATTGCCATTCCTTCAGTTGTTGAGATATTTTTTTGGTTTTTTTTTTTTTTTGGTCTGTGTTTTATTGATTTGTTTGTGTTGCTTTATGATTTTTGAAAAGAAAAAGTTTTTATTTCTTTTTATTTTTTTATTTTTAAAGGTAATTTGGGTCAGCTTAATTTTTTTTTTAAATTGTAAGAAAATCGTATTCTGCATGCTGTCTGCAATGAAAAGATGGATTGCTGATGAATGACTGCTTTCCAGGCCCTGTGGTTTCAGTCTAGAGAGAGAAAAATTACTGTAATTTCCAGCCTATAAGGTGTTACTTTACTTTTTTCCCTGAAGGGAACAATATGCTTTTATTGCCTTCTCTGTCCTCTTGAAACCAGAGTAAATGAAACTGTAACCACCCCAGAAAGTCAGTAGACAAGTCACCAGAGTTGCTCTGTATTGTAGAAAGAAATGGATCTGTAAAAATCGCACATTTATTTTATGATACACACATCATCAGTTTTAGAAGAGGTAAATAAGATGGGATAACTGAAACAACGCTAGTTTGTGTTTTTTTTCGCTGTGAAAAAAATTGCCCTTATTGAGGTTGTTCCTCAGTTTCAGGTGAATAAAGCAATTTGGAACTCAAGGTTGATTTTAGTTGTTTTTTTTAAATTGTGATTTAGCTGTGTAAGAGAAAAAGGTGCTGTAGCATATAAATGAAATTCATCAGTATTGTGTTCTGAATCGATGTGACAAATAGAGTGAAATGTCAGTTCATAATTATATAAGTGGAAGACCAGGAGATGCAAGTTTCATTGCAGAAAGTCGAGCAAGACTTAAAAACAGAGAGGTTAAAGAGTTGATAAGTGCTATATGATGTAAACATGTAATTGTGACTGCTACACAATATGAACTCGCTCGCATTCTAACCACACTTGTCAGCCACTTACCTGCTTTTTTTCACCACTTCAGTTTTACTCCCCAAAACACACACACTCTCTCTCTAACCCTGTTGGGTCTTCTGCGACTGTATGATCTGCCTCCAGTGCGTGTTAACAACCTGTGTACATGCTTTCCTTCATGGATGGGAACTGAACAAGTCCTCACTGTTTGACATTCCTCCATCTTGATCATCCAGATTAGTCAGTTGATGCAGCATTATTGAATGAATGTGGCTCAGAAGCTGGCTTTTTCATTTGTCTGCTTTTTTCTTTTCTTTCTTTCTTTCTTTCAAATTCAAGTGTACACTTTATGGGCTGAAAATTATAGTAACCTCGTTAAAAGAGGAGGCACGAACAGGTGGAGAAGCAAGGGAATTGAGTGGAAAAGTTTTGTTTAACCATCCAACCTCTTGATTTTTTCTTGTATCTGTATCTTCCGTTATGTACCTCTCACTCTACTTCTTCCACGTTTGATTTTACAAATCATGTACAAATTACAACCAACAACAACAAAAAATAAGTAACCTTTCACTATTTCTTTCTCCTCCTTTCCTCAGTTTTATCGTATTTATTGTTACTGTGCGTACAGTTGTTTCATGCACTGTTCGACTGAGATGTGTGTGAGATTTGAGGTTCCGAGGCTGTGTGTAAACCGTGACAGCCTTTAGCTGAGGAGCAAGCTAAGTTAGTACCTGTATATGTGTTATGTATGCAATCATTGCTCTTGCTTTGTCATTTACCCAGTTCAGTTTTATTAATGATCGATGGAATAAAGGAAATTAAGCCAATGTTTGCTGTCTGTGTGTGGTGTGTTGTGTGCAGTGTATGTTTTAACACTCTCCCTACATGAAGGGAGAGAACCTGTCTTTCCCAGTACACGTGCACTGTGCAGATTAGTATGGTACGGTAACCCACTAGTGGGTGACACTGTGCCGTCAGCGCCTGGGCTTTATCACAGTTCTTGATTAAACCATTGACGCTGGGGGCAACAGCAAAGTGAGAGGCTGTATGACTAGTGGCTTTCCCACTCTTGGAATTCCACTTTACAGCTTAGTCTTTAGTGATCGACTATGACTCTCTGACTAGGAGGCTTGACTCGCACAGTCCTTATGTGCTGCAGCCCTTGGGGCTGGTTGGCCTTTGGAGAACATCTCCAACACTGACTGTCCTTATGCCCACTTGGCCGAGAGAGTGGGGGTGTACTGTGGGCAAGGCATCTCCACTATAATCAAATTTCTGCCCAGTTTCCAAAACAGCAGCTGCCTCCTCTGCTGTTTTGAAGGTCATCGTCGGACATGATGGACAAACATATGTATGTACATACGGGTGATACAGAGGGAAGGGTTAGTAGATGGTTGGTTGCCCTATAGCAGGTTACCCATAAGGAAAAGGTTAATGCAATGGAGTCGCAGTGAAATGGATCCTGCCATTTTGTGGTGATGTGGGATTTTGGCTATATTTGAAAAATTCAGCAAATTTACCCAACATAATAAAGACATACAAATTAAACATCATTAAAAAGTTTATTATGTTTACTTTTGAGACTTAAACAGTTTTTCAATAAAAGGTAAAGGAGTCCCATAACCTATAAGGTCATAGGGGAGCGAGGCGTCAGAGACCTCACTTCTCTAGGGCCAGCATATTGAGGGTGGCGCCCATCTCCTCTCCCTCGCTGCTTTACCTTCCCTGACCCTAAAGAGGGCAGGTACCCATTTACAGCTGGGTGAGCTGGGGGAACTGTACTGAAGCCAAGGCGCGCAAACGGTCACCCATCCAACTGGTAACCATGCTCGACGCTGCTTAACTTGGCTGGGGGAAAGCGAGTGCTCCGACCACTGAGCTATCCCGTCCCCTATCCCGTTTTTCAATAGATGACCGTCATTATTTTTTTACGAATTTTCAAAATATGTCACTGAATGGTGAAAAATAAAAAGTTTTGAAAATTAGTGCTGCTTATCTTACATGGCTTGAACTGTTCATCAACTAGTTCTTTAACATCTTTTCACATTACGTGATATTAGACAAAAACTAGTCCACAAAGACTAGTCATCAACTAGTCCCCTTGAAACAATGTGATGATTTTTCTCTAAAGTAAAGTTCCCTTAAGTTGGCTGAATCCATCTGATGTCACTTTTTGCGCTATACAATTTTATGTTTTTAAAATCAATACACTGGAGAGCCCGAAATCCTAAAGAATACGCTTGTCAACGTGTGAAAGAAAAGTAGCCAACACATGCAAACTAGGCAAGCTTATAGTCAAGGAAAGCAACTGTGTTTAGAAAAATGATTACCCTACAGGCTAGAGTACTTTCCCTTCAGTTGAACATGGTTTAGTGGATACAAAACAAAAAAATCATAATTCTGCTGAATCTTAAGCTTCAGCACATCATTAAGTGCTTCCATAGCAAGTTACCAAACTGTTGCTGTGTATCAGCACTGTTGTGAGAGCAACACTTGTTTATTCACATTTCTTTTCCCACCCTTTTTTCCCCCCAATGAAATCAATCAAATTACATCAAAGACAAAAGAATTGAGATTATCTGAAAACAACTTTTCATTCAACTATAAATGCTTTCACTTTAATAAAACACAAGCAGTATTCCTCACTGCTCCTCAAAACTAAGGCACACACAACCCGGAATCAAAAGTGCCCACACAGGTAATAGAAAAAAAGAGAGAGACATGCTGGGAAAAAGTCCCCAGTAAACAATTCAGTTTGTTTGTTTTACAAGATTCAGCGCTGTATAAATTCCATATATTATTTTTATATATAGAGAGAGATTTAAAATATGCATGCATGCACGGTAGCTTTGGCATAAGAAATGGGTTTAATTGAATGATTTTGAACACTTGACTAGCCATATAATTTTGATTGTGCTAAGAGAAAACTTAAAAAAAATTTCTGTTGGTTAATTGTTATTGGTTGCAGGCATAAGAATAGGTTGAATGCAAGCGCTTTTATTTGTTTTTGCAAGATAACAGCGCTACATGAATTCAAATTTTTATTATCATTATTATTATTATCATGATTAGTATTTAAGGGACATGTGTTTAAACCTCACTCTTCACCTTAAGGCTGAAAAGACTTTCTCTCTGGAACCAATATTTGTGCAGACATTAATCCACTTTCAGTCTTTGGAATGAAACTGTATACCGAGGTTCAGTGCGTGAATACATGCATACAAATCTTGCATACATGTTCAGCCCCAGTCCATCTTTAAAGATGAAAAAGAAGAGAAAAAAAACCATGCCATTGTGTGGTGCTGGTGGGAATGGATAACAAACCAAAAGCACACTGAGGTCATGTATTGCATTGACATCATCCCTGAAAATGGAATGTGGCTGCCTCAGGGTTGGGGAAAACAATCCCATAAATCTTTTTACCAGTGGGTAAGTCAGAGTCATATTGTAGCTAGTACAATAGACTGCGCTGGTTTGGGCACGTTCAACGGAAAGCAGACCACCACATCATAAAAAGAGCAATGAACTTCGTAGTGGATGGAAAGAGACCAAAGGGAAGACCTAGCAAAACCTGGGCTGCCTGTATTGCAGATGATCCGAGAGAAAGGGGCATAAATAAGGAGGAAGCTCAAAACAGAGAGAGATGGAGAAGGCTCATCAGTGTCAAACCTCCCCTGGGAGAAACATGACAAAAAAGGAAGAAGAAGAAGTCAGAGTTCTAGCTGAGGAAAAAAAGAAAAGAAAAAAAATATCAAGAAAACAGTGGCATGCAAAAACCTCTCAAAATAGTCAATTTCTTAGTTCTAGCCAAGAAATAAAGTAGAAAATGAATGTTACTTACACAAAGTGAGAGGTCAAATTCAATGGTACAGTTTCTGTATGATATTGACTTAACATGGAACGGAGATAAGGGCATCATAGTGAGAAGTCTGTGTGTATTTGTTTTTAGAAGAAGTGATTGCATTTCTTTTATTTTATTTTATTGTCTGGACATTTTTTTCTCCCAGTTTTGCCTGGGGTCCATATAATGATAAGCAACGCTTTTAGGCTGGCAGGCAGATGATGATTTTCTTGTTACGCACGTGTATATTTAAATATCTTGTTTATTGAAAGTCTCTTTCCCACCTCCCTCTCTCGCTACACACACACCTCCATTCTCTCTCCCTCTCTCTCTCTCCTCTTGTAACGCACACGTGCGCGAGTTCTGTATTCAAACTGTAGTGTTTAGTGCAAAATCTTTGTCATTAAAGGTAAAGGTAAAGGAGTGGGGGACGGGATAGCTCAGTGGTCGGAGCACTCGCTTTCCCCCAGCCAAGTTAAGCAGCGTCGAGCGTGGTTACCAGTTGGATGGGTGACCGTTTGCGCGCCTTGGCTTCAGTACAGTTCCCCCAGTTCACCCAGCTGTAAATGGGTACCTGCCCTCTTTAGGGTCAGGGAAGGTAAAGCAGCGAGGGAGAGGAGATGGGCGCCGCCCTCAATATGCTGGCCCTAGAGAAGTGAGGTCTCTGACGCCTCGCTCCCCTACGACCTTATAGGTTATGGGACTCCTTTAAAGGTAAAGGTAAAGGAGTCCCATAACCTATAAGGTCGTAGGGGAGCGAGGCGTCAGAGACCTCAGCTTCTCTAGGGCCAGCATATTGAGGACGGCGCCCATCTCCTCTCCCTCGCTGCTTTACCTTCCCTGACCCTAAAGAGGGCAGGTACCCATTTTACAGCTGGGGGAACTGTACTGAAGCCAAGGCGCGCAAACGGTCACCCATCCAACTGGTAACCACGCTCGACGCTGCTTAACTTGGCTGGGGGAAAGCGA
The DNA here is from genome assembly GCA_028751875.1 of Rapana venosa. Classification (NCBI taxonomy): domain Eukaryota; kingdom Metazoa; phylum Mollusca; class Gastropoda; order Neogastropoda; family Muricidae; genus Rapana; species Rapana venosa. The sequence goes on along the minus strand of CM054142.1, from coordinate 67,637,969 downwards.
GTGCTCCGACCACTGATCTATCCCCTCATAAACTTTTCAAATTGTAAGTAAAATGTTTTATAACAAAAACACAGAAAGAGAAGAACAAAATAACGACAACATAAAACAAACTAGATCTCTGTACACATTTTTTTATTATCATTCTCACAACAACATCCATCCAGTCAAATACATTAGCCATATCACAGGAGATTCACATGAAAAAGACTGGTATTACATATAAATGTTGTACATATAAATATTTACAGCCATATTCTTCCCTGGTGGCTTTTTTTTCAGCATTAGGCAAGGAACGTAAAGAAAAATCCATACAGTACTGCTGGTATTTTGCTGGCAAGACTGAATGAATCCGCAGCAAATGTAGTGATAAACTTTGGCCATACACTTTACTGAAAAATGAATTATTCTTCCTACACTCAGATCATGCTCACCACCCATCACCCTTTCCCAAACCCATTTCATCCATTATCTCAGGTGCAACTTCCCTCTTCTTTGTTCTTTCTTTTCTGTTTACTTGTTTATCTTTCTGTCTTCTTTTTCACTCAAACAGCAGCTACTGTTGTCTGTCACATGAGTGAAAATGCATTGCGCTGCTGTTAATTAAGCGCCTGACAAGTCAGGCCGAGCGCATCTGACATCGGCGTGCGAGAGAATTGTTATTTTTGAAGTCTTTCTGGAAAAAAAGGCAGGAGAATGGACCAAGAAGGCAGAAAAGGTGACGGGAAGAAAAGGAACAAGGCAGAAACAAAAAGAGGGATAGAAAAGAGGGAATTCCAAGCACAGAATTTCCAGAAGGTGGGGATGCTATTTATACTGACAGGCCCTGACATCCCCATCATGAGGAATGTCTTAATTTTGATGACCAAAGGGCATTGGCGGAATAGTCAGTGAGGGTTGGGGAATGACCTGCAGCAAAAACATAAATTATGTTTGAAGTATGCTATACACACTACATAAAAATCTAACTTGATTTAAATCAATCAACCTCATCAAATTTGAATCAAAATTTAAAAGAGAACTGAATGTATATTTACACATAAAATGCAGCCTTTAACCTCTATACCTATCTAGAACATTTTCCACTATGGAACAACAATGCAAAACCTAAACAACAATACATAATTATTACAACAACAGTTAATTGACATGCAGAATACTAAACACAATAACATACAACATTAAAAACTGCCAATCTGAACAGTCAACCATAGCAATCAGACTGATGTACAGGCCTCCCATCATCTCCAGTCTTGCCAGTACTCAGGTCAAACGAAAGAGCATCCATGGATGCACACAAGGCACACCCCCACAGAGACTAACTTACTATACAACATCACAATCAAACTCCATCATTTCAGGATAAACACACATCGAAGAATACCAATTCAGAACAAAGGCATATTCATACTTGTCTAGGCGGCATGCTATGTGGTCATAGACTGGCAAAGACTGTCAGACTGACTGTTGAGGGCTGGATGGGGGGAAAAAAGTTATATTTAATCTACTACCCTCTGTAAATACAGTTTTGTATTTCGTACTTCAGTGTAAAGTGTAACGGTATGCTCAAGATTACAAAGTTATCATCATCGACTATGAAATTCAATGGTATCAGAATAACAACAAAAGTTTTGGTGATGGAAAATTTTCAGTTACATGCTGGGAAAGATAAGACTATAGACAAAAAGACAGAGATGCCAAAGGTCTTGAACAATACTGATAAACACAAATCTAGGTAAACTGCCATTAAAATCAAACACACCAAACCCGTTTGTTCCTATTCTGCTTGTGTGTATATAGAATAAGGACATTGGTTAAGCACATTCATCAGAGCTGATTAAAATTTTTTTTTTTTTTAGAAATCCAAGTTCCCTTTACAATCAAAAGAAATAAACAAACAAATCATACAGAACCATGACACATACAATTCACCTGTTCAAAAATAACAGTAATCTCTAACTACTAACTAGACAGCAGTTTAGTCCACTCTTTCAACTCATTTACATCAGGCATCCAACTGTTTGACCCTTCCATAATAATTATACTGTTTGTGAAATATGGTTACTGGTTCTACAAGTATACGTCTGTCATGTTTTTAAAATTGTTATTTATTTTATTCTTTTATATCGAGGATAATGGAATAAGCACTTATATTCTTTTTACATCCAGTCCCCGCGTGTATGCGGTTTTGTAAATTCTGTCATCTGTTCCCACCGGCACACAATGGCCTACTCTTACGAAAAGCGGAACAGGGTTTTAACGTGTGCGCAAGATGTTCTGCGTGCGTTCGCACACGGGGGGCTTCGGTTTATAGTCTCATCCGAAAGACTTTTGGGGAGAGTGGAGTCTGCACTGATGTTAACTCCAGGGGAAAATATCCCCCTTGAACGGGATTCGAACCCGGGTCGTCAGATTGCGAGCGCAATGTTCTGACCACTAGGCTATCCCGTCCCCCATGCTGCAGACCTGTGTAATCGATATCCACGCTCAATCTGTCTCGGTCACGGATGCCTTGCTCATGCTAGTAGCCTGAAATCGAAGCGACACCCTCACAGGTATTGATTGATAGGGTATCGAGATTTTTCGTCTGCCACTTCTGTCTGGAACCCAATTCCAAACAGGATCACGAAAATGTTTTTTTGATTGCTTCCCCTGATTAGATGAGGACTCCTTTCTCCCACGTGAATGATGACTATCTTTGTTGATGTTGAAGTAAGTGGGGGAGGGGGGGGGGGGGGGGGAGTGGGGAGAGGGGTAGCGCTATCTTCAGCCGGTTTTTTTGTGTTTAAAAAAACCAAACATTTTCTTCCCTATTCTTCAGTTTTCATTTGTTTCATGTGTGTGTGTGTGTGTGTGTGTGTGTGTGTGTGTGTGTGTGTGAGAGAGAGAGAGAGAGAGAAGAGAGAGAGAGAGAGAGAGAGAGAGAGAGAGAGAGAGAGAGAGAGAGAGAGAGAGAGAGAGAGGTTCTCATTGGAGAAGTCACACTAAACAGTTCTGAATTTTCTTTTATGAGAACCAACACCACCATATCAACATTTTGGAGCATCTCCACCCCCCCCCCCCACCCCCCACCCCTACCCCCCAAAACCCTACCGAACTCACACACACACACAAAAAGAAAACGTTCATCCGAATCTACCCACATACCCCTATCAATCCACCCGCTTACCCTAAAAAGTACCCGGAAAAGTAGCTGAGATTCTCGCTCAAGAGCATCACCTGCGCCGAGGACTCCGTCTGGATGTTGCCCACCACGACCTTGACCTCCGACCCGGCGGGCAGGTGGTAGACCAGGCTGCCGGACTGCTGACCGCCCTTGGAGGCCAGCTCGCCGGCTATGAAGAGCTTCATGACGGTGGTGCCGTTGACCCGGAGCAGCATCTCCATGCGGATGACCACCGTGGCCTGGACCTCGCACACCACGGTCAGCAGGTAAAAGCCGGACCTAGGGGCCAGGAAGACGCCCGAGGAGGCGTTGAAAGCGCTGCCGTTGTTGAAGGTCACCTGGTCGAAGGCCACGACGTCGTCCGTGGTGATGGTGCTGGGCTTGTCCAGCGTGGCGAAGAAGGCGATCCGGTTGGAAGCTAGTTTTTTGAAAAAAAAAAGAAAAAAAAAAAATTTAAACCCCAAAATGTGAAACATTATCTTAGAGAAGCTACGGAGGAAGTACATAAGAGCTGGAATCAATCACTGTAAAGTACATAAGAGCTGGAATCAATCACTGTAAAGTACATAAGAGCTGGAATCAACCACTGTAAAGTACATAGAGCTGGAATCAATCACTGTAAAGTACATAAGAGCTGGAATCAAGTACATAAGAGCTGGAATCAATCATTGTAAAGTACATAAGAGCTGGAATCACTCACTGTAAAGTACATAAGAGCTGGAATCAATCACTGTAAAGTACATAGAGCTGGAATCAATCACTGTAAAGTACATAAGAGCTGGAATCCATCACTGTAAAGTACATAAGAGCTGGAATCCATCACTGTAAAGTACATAAGAGCTGGAACCAATCACTGTAAAGTACATAAGAGCTGGAATCCATCACTGTAAAGTACATAAGAGCTGGAATCAATCACTGTGAAGTACATAGAGCTGGAATCAATCACTGTAAAGTACATAAGAGCTGGAATCCGTCACTGTAAAGTACATAGAGCTGGAATCAATCACTGTAAAGTACATAGAGCTGGAATCAATCACTGTAAAGTACATAAGAGCTGGAATCCATCACTGTAAAGTACATAAGAGCTGGAATCAATCACTGTAAAGTACATAGAGCTGGAATCAATCACTGTAAAGTACATAAGAGCTGGAATCAATCACTGTAATCAGTAGCTTTATTCACATAATTATGTAGTCGGTTTCTAAAAGCGGGATAGCTCAGTGATCGGAGCACTCGCTTTTCCCCCTTAATTTAAGGTTTAAGCGGCATTGAGCGTGGTTACTAAGTGGGTGGGTGACCGTTTGCACGCCTTAGCTTCAGTACAATCCCCCAGTTCACCCAGCTGTGAATGGGTAGCCCTACCTGCCCTCTTTTTAGGATCAGGGGAGGTCAAGCAGTCAGGGAGAGACGATGGGCGCCGCCCTCGAGATGCTGGCCCCTAGAGAAGCTGGGTGGGATCTCTTGGTTCAAACATGGTTTATTCAATTTTCATACAACATAAGTAATCATCAATACTCTCTTGACATCTCGCTCTCCAGCGACCGCATAGGTTATGGGAACACCCTACCTTTACATTTCAGACTGTTAAAGCCCCTCAGTCACGTCAATGGACTAAAAAAAAAAACCACAGGAAGACCGTGAACAAAACAAGAAATTGCTTTCAACAAAGCAAAACACAACAACAACGACGACGACGACGACTTAAAAAGCGTGCCTGATACAGACTATGCCGCTAGGCTACAGCCAGCTTGTAAGCTCAGCTACTCATTTCTTTCTGCTTCGGCTGCGGCTTGCTACGTTCCCCTACGGAGAACACCCTTCAATTTCAGCTGCAGTGTGGATCTGTAGGCCTACGGGGAAAGGGAGGTGGTGGTGTAAGGGGAGAGAGAGAGAGAGAATTAGAGGCGACATAGGTCGCAGATACCTACGGTAAGATCATAATTATGGGAAGACAGGATCACGAATGAAGAACTATGGAGAATGTGCAAAGTTGATGATCTGAAGTCTGTATCTAGTACCAATAGACTGCGCTGGTTTGGGCACGTTCAACGGAAAGAAGACAAACACATCATAAAAAGAGCAATGAACTTCGCAGTGGATGGAAAGAGACCAAAGGGAAGACCTAGCAAAACCTGGGCTGCCTGTATTGCAGATGATCTTAAAGAAAGGGGCTTAAAGGAGGAAGCTCAAAACAGAGAGAGATGGAGAAGGCTCATCAATGTCAAACCTCCCCTGGGAGAAACATGACAAAAAAGGAAGAAGAAGAAGAAGAAGTCAAGTCGGTTGAACGTGATTGCATTGCTAAAAAGTAGAAAAAGAACACTTTTACCAAATTGTTTGGGTTGTTTTTTTGGTGTTTGCTCATATCTGTGTTTCATATCTGTTTTAGCCTGTCCATCTTTGGATATGTTTTTTTGTTGCTGTTGTTGTTTTATATGTTTCTTTTGTTTGGCCATTTTCTTTCTGTTATTTGCTTGTCTCTCGTCTGCTTTTATTTGTTCTTTATTTCTTTCTGTCTCTCTCAGTTTCTTTCTTTCTTTCTTTGTTTTGCTTCTTTCTTTCTTTTGTCTGTTTATTCTTTCAGTAATTTTGTTTTATTTGTATCGTTCTTTCCAGTTTTATCCAGGGCATTTTTTTTTTTTTGGGGGGGGGGGGGGGAGGGAGAAAAATCAAACTGCGCTTTTAGTCATCATGCGGTAAATATAGGTATAACTGGAAAGGCTGACAACACCCCCCCCCCCCCAACACCCCCCCCTCCCCCCGATCCACCCACAACAAAAACAACAACAAATACTGAGCAATATTCATGTCAAAGACTAAAGATGATTACAATAAAGAAGCGCTTATAAAAGCAATGAGGCTTTCACAAATACTAACTCACATAAATTCCTCCTCGTGGGAATTACTTTTATATGTTTTTTTAAAAAACCAGACAAATCAATCAGGAGACACGCCATTTAACTATGACAGTTCAGTAAACTCGAAGAAAAACTGTCTTCTACCTCGTGGACATAAAAAGACAAGAAAAAGAAAAAGAAAACAGCATGATAATTTAATAAACAGCTAACTGATCCTCCGCTGAGAAATTTGTCTTGCAACGTTGTGCTTGAAAAGAAGAAAGAAAGAAAGAAAAAAAAAGAAAGAAAGGACAACAAAACTGGAGCTAGCTCATGGGAAATTTATCTTTGAACCTGTAATGAGAAATAAAAATGTTTGCTACGGGGAATTGTTGGGATTGCTTAGATTTACGATTTTAGACGATGAGTTTTTACATATGTCGTAAAGAAAATATAGAATGAAGAATGATTTGCTTAACTGGTATTTAAGCGGTTTGTTTAAAAGGTCACTGAGTTCTGTTGCATATATTTTTCATCTGTCTGTTTCTACGTTTGTCTATCTATCGGTGTGTTTGTCAGTCTGTCTGAAAGTGGTCTTTTTTGTCAGGTATAAAGTGTAGCCTATCTATCTATCTATCTACCTATCTATCTCACTGTCTGTCTGTCTCTGTCTATCTATCTGTCTGTCTGTCTGTCTGTCTATCTATCTATCTACCTATCTATCTCACTGTCTGTATGTCTATCTCTCTATCTATCTCTCTATCTATCTATCTGTCTGTCTATCTGTCTATCTATCTATCTGTCTATATGTCTGTCTGTCTGTCTGTTTGTCATCTGTCTGTCTCTGTCTGTCTGTCTGTCTATCTATCTATCTATCTATCTATCTATCTATCTATCTATCTATCTATCTATCTGTCTATCTATGTATCTATGTATCTATGTATCTATCTATCTATCGATCTATCTATCTATCATTCTTTGTTTCTTTCTTTCATTCCATCACACTTTCATCTGTCTTTGTTAGCAGAATTTGACGAGGTCTAATGCAGTAATCACTACATAACGATGTGAAGCTAAAGGCTTTTAATTTATATATCTATATATATATATATATATATATATATATATATATATATATATATATATATATATATATATATATATTCATGCAAGGCAGGAGAAAGCTCAAGAGGAAGCAGCTGAAGCCTTTAATCCAATACACCAAAATGGCTTCCAAAATTTAAAAAAAAAGGTGTCCCATAACTTATAAGGTCGTAGGGGAGCGAGGCATCAGAGACCTCACCTCTCTAGGGGCCAGCATATTGAGGGTGGCACCCATCTCCTCTTCCTCGCTGCTTTACTTTCCCAGACCCTAAAAGGGCAGGTACCCATTTACAGCTGGGTGAACTGGGGGAACTGTACTGAAACCAAGGCGCGCAAACGGTCACCCATCCAAGTGGTAACCACGCTCGACGCTGCTTAACTTGGCTGGGGGAAAGCGAGTGCTCCGACCACTGAGCTGTCCCGTCCCGCTTCCAAAATACCCCAAACTAATGACTACACTCCACTCTCACGGGAAATTCGCTCACCCGTACACAGTAACACTTTCTCCTGGAGAAATTCATCGTTATTTTACCCACGGAGAGAAAGAAAGGCGCCAAGAAAAGTGGTGAAACATTACACTGACTACTCCAGGAGGAGTTTGTCTTGAAACCCTTGTGCACGAAAGAAAAGAAGACAAACTACAAAATAAATTCGCAGTTATCTGCAAAGAACTGTGTCTTTGATACTCGAAATTATTGGGAGGCAGCAAATGCTCTGTCCACTGAGATATCCCGTCTCCCACCCCCCATCCCCCACCCATACACCCCCCCCCCCCCCACTCCTAACGATATGTTACAACTCAACTGTGTCCATCACAGCTGTCGTCGGTAGGAGCTTCAGGCAATGCCACCATGGTTTGCAATCTCTCTCTCTCTCTCTCTCTCTCTCTCTCTCTCTCTCTCTCTCTCTCTCTCTCTCTCTCTCTCTCTCTCTGTGTCTCTGCTGACTTCTACGATCTCTGGTAGCCCTCCTCCCAGACCACTGATCTCAGTGATGCTGGCAATGTAGGATGTTGGTGGTCTGTCTCTTCTCCTTCTGCCCTCACTCAACCTTACTTCGGAAAACAGTTGCCATCAGAGGTGTCTGCGTGTTTCTATTTGCACGACCAACGTATCTCACTCTGCGCATAACAATTCCAGTCAACTATAATTTTGTGTTTGCACTGAGAATGCATCAAGAATACTTCATCTGTCCGTTCTGTCTGACAATTTTGACTCTTAGAAGTCGCCTGTGGAACCGCAATATGGGCTGGGTTTATTATTTTTGTCTCTGTTCAATTTTACAAGATTATTATTTCCCCTTTTAAGCATAATGTAAAGAAGTGTCCGGAAAAACCACATTAAGAGCTGCATTTATTTTTGTCTCTGTTTAATTTTTACCAGGTATTTCTAGTTAAGCATACTGTACTGAAGTTACCCGTAGAACATCATTCTGAGCTGCGTTTATTTTTGTCTCTGTTCAATTTTTAACCAGGTATTTCTATTTAAAGCATACTGTACTGAAGTTACGTGTAGAACCCCATTCTGAGCTGCGTTTATTTTTGTATCTGTCTAATTGTACACGATATTTCTATTTACAGCACAAGGTAAAAGTCGCCTATAGAACTCCTTCACCTTCACCTATCCCGTAGTCCCGTGGACCATGGAGGGCACCAATGAAGATTTAGCACCCAGCTTCCTCCACTCCCCGCGGCCCTCTGCTTTCCGTAGCAAGTCGTTCCACTCAAGGCCAGTCCACTCTCTGATGTTGTCTTCCCATCCTTTTCTCTGTCTGCCTCTTCTTCGTCTCCCTCCTTGTACTGTTCCCTGTAGGACAGTCTTGGCCAGTCCAGATGTTCGTGTGACGTTCCCGTACCACTTTAGTTTGTGTCTTTTCACTGAAGTCAGGAGCTCTTCATATGGTCCGATGGCCTTTTAAATTCTGGCTTTCGCTTCCTCATAAATAAAAATTAAATGACACTCCACCACGAAATGAGTCACTCAGCACCTGACCCACTTTTCCACTAGGAGCCATTTTAGGTAGGTGGGGGGGTCAAGTTGTCGATTTTGAGATTTTGATTGATTATAAAACTATAGCCATTACTCTACCTTGTACTGAAGTATCAAAGCATAATTTTGTTTCTTTTTCCTTTAAAAAAACCGCATTAAAAAACACCCAGGCCCTCATTCTGACCACCTATTACGATTGAAAACTCACTATGCCATTTTCTGCCGAGTCTATACCCTTCCAATTTGTAATAACTGTTCATAGAATCATCCGATTTTCAAGCCGTTTTCTGTATCAAATAGCCTTTTTTATATTGCAGAAGAACGACACGCTAACAACTTTTAACGTTGACCTCCGGTGCACTGCGACTCAGTTCGTGGTGAAGTGTCACCATGATCTCTGTATGAAGACACTGAGGAGTGTGGGAGTCTGTAGGTACGTCTACTTTTCACACAGTTATCGATACAGGCCACAGGCAATTTTTGACTCCAGCTACTTTTTAAAAAATAATTATTTTATTCTTTTATATCGAGGATAATGGAGCAAGCACTCATGTGCTTTTTTTTACATCCAGTCCCCGTGTGTATGCGGTTTCGTAAATTTTGTCATCTGTTCCCACCGGCACACCATGGCCTACTCTTCCGAAAAGCGGAACAGGATTGAACGCGTGCGCAAGATATTCTGCATGCGTTCGCACACAGGGGGGGAGGGACTGGGTTTATAGTCTCATCAGAAGGACTTCGACATTCAGTTCGATTTTGTGTGTGTGTGTGTGTGTGTGTCAAACTAGGAAAGAAAAAGGGCGAGGCTGGGAATGGAACCCAGAACCTCACGGTTGACTCGTTGGCTGGCCGGCTAAACGTCTTAACCCTCCTGCCACCTTCCTTGCTTACTCACAGAGTAGGGTGAGGTCGGCGATGGTGCGGGACTGGTTGCTGTTGACGGTGGCCAGGTCGAAGGCCTGGCTCTCCAGCACGCTGATCCTGGTCCTCATGTTGTCCACCAGCTGCTCCAGCTTCTTCAGCTGGTTGTGGATGCCCACGTCCTCCGTGGCTGCACGTAAGTACGTACGTACGCGCGCACGCACACACACACAGGCATGCGCGCGCATGCACACACACACACACACACACAGGCATGCGCACACAAACACACACACACATATATAATAATTATATGGAATTTATATAGCGCTGAATCTTGTAAAAAAACAAACAAATCAAAGCGCTTAACAAATCTAACTAACACGCACCCATACACGCACACAAACACACACACACGCGCGCGTGCACGCACGCGCACACACATGCACGCACGCACGCGCACACACATGCACGCACGCACGCACACAGGATTTTATTCAAGGCTTGCTTTCTATGCCCTTTACAGTCTCTTAGCAGTGACTGAGGCAGTGTATTGTACTGTAGAAGAATTGCAAAGAAGAAGAATTGCGAAGAAGAAATGCAAAGAATTGCGAAGAAGAAGAATTGCAAGAATTGCGAAGAAGAAGTAGAAGAAGAAGAAGAAGACGAAGAAGCAGAAGAAGAAGAAGAAGAAGAAGAATTGCGAAGAAGAAGATTTGCAAAGAAGATGAATTCCGAAAAATTGCGAAGAAGAAGAACTGCGAAGAAGAAGGAGAATCGCGAACAAGAAGAAGAATCGCGAAGAATAAGAATTGCGACGAAGAAGAACAACAACAAACAATAATAATAATAACAAGCAATCTCACACACACACACACACACACACACACACACACACACACACACACACACACACACACACACACACACACACACACATCAACTAACTACTTTCAATAAAAATATAAAAATCAACAACAAAAGAACCAACGCAATCACTAAGTCCCAGAACAGTATATAAGATTCAAGTGTAAAAAACAAACAAACATCTCACTTTCTTCTAAATCTCAAACGAGAATGAAATCCTGACAACGAAACCCAAAAAAACCAACAACAAAAAATCAACCCACACTCTTTGGGAACTGTTTTACGAATGGGATCTCCCCAGAATAAACCCCCAGATCACTCAAGTTCCTTAAAAGAGGGTGTATAGGATCCCACGAGACACTGCTGATTGTCCGGTCAGTTTTTGAAGTCACGAGCTGCGTTAAAAGTCCTTCCAGCTTTTGATTGTTGTGTGCCTTACAATCCACCACACCGTTCATTTAACCTGTCTGAGACTCTTCTACTCTCTGAGAGGGAGAGAGGGGGGAGGAGAGAGAGAGAGGGGGGGAGAAAGAAGAGAGAGAGAGAGAGAGAGAGAGAGAGAGAGAGAGAGAGAGAGAGAGAGAGAGAGAGAGGAAGGGAAGGAGGGAGGGAGAGACACAGACAGAGAGAGCGACAGAGAGACAGAGACAGACGCAGACGGACAAAGACAGACAGAGAGATGTAGACAGAGAGACAGACAGCCAGCCAAAGAGAGACAGACATAGGGAGACAGACAGAAAGAGACTTAGGGAGACAGACAGATACAGACAGAGGCATAATGAGAGAGAGAGAGAGTGAGAGAGACAGACAGACAAAGAGAGTCAGAGACAGACAGACAGATACAGAGATGGAAACATACAAACAGACCGACAGACAGACAGACAAACAGAGGGAAAACAAATGAACAGACCGCTCAATAGGCGAGTTGAGAGGCAGAAAGATTGACAAGCAGGTTGGCATGTAGACAAAAGAGATGAGAGTTTTTGATTTAACTAAAAAAGATAGGGAGCAAAAATCAACCAATCAACCAACCAATCAAAAGGACCTACCGACCACCAACCACTCACGCCCCCCACCCCCTCCCAATCATCCATCCAAGCAAAGCAACCAATTAAGCAACCAGCCAAGCAACAGGTGAACAATAAACGAATCAACGAACAAACCAACCAACCAACCAGCAATCAACTAACAAAACCAACCAAACCAGCCAACCAGTCAACCAACCAAACCAAACCAAACCAAACCAACCCAAACCAAACCAACCCAACCCAAACCAAACCAAACCAACCCAAACCAACCCAACCCAAACCAAACCAAACCAAACCAACCCAAACCAAACATTTTTTTTCCTAATATTTTTTTTCATATTTTCATACCACTTTTAAGTCACGAAAACTTTCTCCGCATGAAATTCGGGCTGCTATCCTCTGGAAGAGCGCGTCGCCACAAGAGCAGCGCCACCAAATCCAACCCAAACCAACCAACAAACCAAACAAAACCAAACCCAACCCAACCCAACCCATCCACCAACCCACCCACCCAAACAAACAAACGAAACGTGTGCTTTACCGTTCTGCTTCAGCTGAAAGGTGGCTTCAGCGTTCTGGAAGAAGCCGTCCTTGTCCTCATAGTTCATGTGGCACATGTAGTCCCCCTCGTCCTCCGCCTCCGGGAACTGGATGCTGAAGAGCAGGAAGGCATTGGGCAGGTTGTTCAGGTCGATCTGGTCCGTGACCGAGTACTTGCTGGTTCTCAAGGACTCGCCTGGATGAAAAGGATGTATCAGCATGTCACGCTTTGGAAATACTGATGGATAGTTCATTTCATTGTATGTACCACTTTAAGTAACGGAAATTCGGGCTGCTGTCCCCTTGGGGAGAGCGCGTCGCCACAAGAGCAGCGCCACCTTGAAATACTGATGGATGTTTCATTTCATTGTATGTACCACTTTCAGTCACGGCAGATTTCTCTGTGTGGAAATTCGGGCTGCTTTCTCCCCCTTGGGGAGAGCGCGTCGCCACAAGAGCAGCGCCACCTTGAAATACTGATGAACGTTTTATTTCATTGTATACCACTGTGACATGCCCATACCATTTAAGTTTACGTTTTTTCACGATCGTTAGAAGGTTCTCATAGGGTCCAATGGTTTGCTGGATTCTGTTATGCACGCTTTCGTTGCTTATGTGGTCTTTGTAGGAGATGCCAAGCAGTCTCCGAAAGCATCTCATCTCCACCGCCTGTACTCTTCTCTCCAAATCTGCAGTCAGGGTCCATGATTCACAGGCATACAGAAATATGGATATGACAAGGGAGCGCATTAGTCTGATCTTGAAGATAATTGAGATATTTTTTATCTCTCCAGATGGTGTTTAGTTTTGACAAAGCTGTTATTGTCTGTGCAGTCCTGCATACTACTTCTGGCTTGGATCCCTGGTCTGATACAATGGCTCCCAGGTACTTGAAGCTTTGAACTGTTTCCAGCTTCTGGTCATTAATCCTGATATCAGTGCTAATGCCGTTGGTGTTATTAGTCATCAGTTTGGTCTTCTCTGCACTGATTTCCATGCCGTATGTTTTGGATCCAAAGGACTTGCAAAGACAGTTTTACAAGGCACTGTCCAAGGAGGAAGAAGAGGAAGACCAAGGAAGAGCTGGGAGGATAACATCAGCGAATGGACAGGCCTAGAACTCAACAAAACCCTGAGAAAGGCAGAACAGAGAGAGGAATGGAGGGAACTGGTTGTTGAGTCTTTGAGGGTGCCCCCACGGTCGTCAGACTACGGGACAGATAGATAGATAGATACCACTGTAAGTGACGGCAGATTTCTCTGTGTGGAAAATTAATTCGGGATGCTCTTCCCCTGGGGAGAGCGCGTCCCCGAACTCAGACGTTGAGCCTGCTCTATAGTAGTGATGATCACCAAGTTTCTTCAAAGAGTACCATGAATAATTTTTTCGAACCATAAAGATTTTGACTCGAAGCCAGCTCAAGCCTACAAGTGGGACCTGGTACCATGTGAAGCTGCCACGAAATAGGGTACTTAACACTAGAAAATGTGAGGCTTTTTGTCCCCTTATTGCTTGACGTTAAGAGAAGCTGAGGATGCTAATGACGATAGTATGGAAATCCGATGAGATCTGAGACAACACGACAGAGTTTGTATTCCACGCGTCTTTTTACTGATAAGCTTTACATCTCCCAGCGTCAACGGGGCCTAAGGGAAACAGACAGCTTCAGTTCTGGTCAGATCATTTTCTCTCAAACTTCACATCGATAAACATGAATCGTAAACACTTAGCTGTATGGCGCCAGTATCTTCACTGACTGAACTCATGGCAAGTTTTGATTCTAGGCAAGAAAACCCGATCTGACTGTGAAATAAATCCCATAAAATAGTTCCATGCACTGATCTCAAGCAAGATCGTTTATAGTCTCATTCTCTGAAAAAATTCCACAAATGTATACCTCAATCATCCCGCGACGTTCTAACGGAATAAAGGTGTCCCATAACCTAAGTGGTCATAGGGGAGCGAGGCATCAGAGGCCTCAACTTCTCGAGGGGCCAGCATATCGAGGGCGGCGCCCATCTCTTCTCCCTCGCTGCTTTACCTTCCCTGACCCTAAAGAGCCTTATGTGCTGCAGCCCTGGGGGCTGGTTGGCCTTTGGAGAGCATCTCCAACGCTGACTGTCCTTATGCCCACTTGGCCGAGAGAGTGGGGATGTACTGTGGGCAAGGCATCTCCACTATAATCAAATTTCTGCCCAGTTTTCAAAACAGCAGCTGCCTCCTCTGCTGTTTTGGAGGTCATCGTCGGACACGACGGACAAACATACTACTACCTGAAAGATATTAATCAAAGAGATGCATTGCTCTACTTCAAAGCATTTTAGGCCTAAATCATAATATTCTCGTAGCCTAGGTAGAGATGCTGTTATGCAATTTTAGAGCGATGTAGACAAGTTGCTGACTGTCATTTTATTTGGTATGGAGTTGATATTGATTGGGGTTTTTTACGACTATGGGGTCATTTCTGGTTGAGTAACATGTCAAGTGTTCTGTCTCCACAGGCTGCCAACAAGTAGCCCCCATTCTATTTTTATCCCCCGTGGGGCCTGTCAGTATGGACATCATCCCCCACCTTCTGTGCAAGGAATTTCCTCTTTTCTATCCATCTCTTTGTTTTTGCTTTGTTTCTCTTCCTCCTGCCGCGTCTTTTTTGGGCCTGTGTTCTGACTTCGTGGTCCCATTCTTCTACTGCCTCCCCCCAGAAAGATTTAAAATGATAACATTTCTCTCTAACGCCGAAGTCGGATGCGCTGGACCTGACTTGTCAGGCGCTTAACGGCAGTCCTACGCATTTTCGCTCATATGACAAGACAAAAATAATTGCTGTCTGAGGGTTTGACGACGAAGAAGGTGGAAAAGAAGAAGAATAAGGAGGAGGAGGAAGAGGAAGAGGAGGAGGACGGGCAGGAGGAGGAGGAGGAAAAAAAGAAGAAGAAGAAGAAGAAGAAGAAGAAGAGGAAAGAAGAAGAAGAAGAAGGAGAAGGAGGAGGAGGAGGAAAAGAAGAAGAAGGAGAAGGAGGAAGAGGAGGAGGAGGAGGAAACGAAGAAGAAGGAGGAGGAGGAGGGAGGAAAGAAGGAGAAGAAGGAGGAGAGAGGAAGAGAGGAGGAAAAGAAGAAGAAAGAAGAAGGAGGAGGAGGAAAAGAAGAAGAAGAAGAAGGAGGAGGAGGAGGAGGAAGAAGAAGAAGAAGAAAAGAAGAAGAAGAAAGGAGGAGGAGGAGGAGGAGGAGAAAGAAGAAAGAAGAAGAAGAAGAAGAAGAAGAGGAAGAGAGAAGAAGAAGAAGAAGAAGAAGAAGAAGAAGGATAAGAAGGAGAAATATAAAAGAAAACATACAAAGAAAGTACCAATGCAAACAGACAACTAATAACGCGAACAGACAACCTAACAAAGAAAGAAACAAACAAAGCATACACATGAATAAACACACTTCAAATTGGAGAGAAAAAAAATCATCATCGTTAGCATTCTCGTTTTTACCCAGAAATATGTCAGTTGTAATAACAATGTACTTTTAGTACAAATTTCTTTTTAATCAAGACCCAAAACATTTTTTTGGAGTTTGCGTCAGCTCCAATAATATTATAGGGTAGACATCCTGTTTATATCTTTTCTCTTTAACGAGAAACTTCTGAACTGCTATCTAAGGACTCTGAAAATAAACCCGACACTCTAAAACTACCTGACACTGGTGTTTTGATCGGCGGAATGACGACAGGCAGGTCTGACACTGATGGTATTGCCCCAACCGATTTCTGACTGTGAGATGGCGACACAGTAAATCTGGGTGTGGCCGCGTCTGTGTGTGTGTGTGTAGTGGGGATAAATAGTTGTAAGTAATTCTAGAGGAACGAAAGGTGACACCCACCCACACGAGAGCGAGACAGACCGACAGACAGACAGATACACACACACACACACACACACACACACACCGCGCGCGCGCGCGACTCCACTCCCTCCAAAAGTCCTTCGGATCAGACTATAAACCGAGGCCCCGTGTGCGAACGCATGCAGAACATCTTGCGCGCACGTTAAAAACCCGTTCCGCTTTTCGGAAGAGTAGGCCATTGTGTACTGGTGGGGACGGTTGACATTTCCAAAACTGCATACACACAAGGACTCGATGTAAAAAAGCACACAACTGCTTATTCCATTATCCTCGAAATAAAACAATAAATACGATAAAATAAATAAATACAATAAATAAGTAAATAAATAAAAAATAAATGCACAAAAGTCTTTCAAATACTAAACTAGACATTTAATCTCTGCCTTAGAACATTATTTTTTTATGGTGAGAGAAGTTGTGTGCATGGTGAAAATGTCTTTCCTTTTTCCAATCTCTACCTAGAGAGCTTCTATCCACGGAGCATAAATCGCCAGTGACTAGTACCTGCTTATTTATTTATTCTTTTATATCGAGGTTAATGGAATAAGCACTCATGTGCTTTTTTACATCCAGCCCCCGTGTGTATGCGGTTTTGTAAATTCTGTCATCTGTTCCTACCGGCACACAATGGCCTACTCTTTCGAAAAGTGGAACAGGATTTAACGTGTGCTCAAGATGTTCTGCATGCGTTCGCACACGGGGCCTCGTTATACAGTCTCATCCGAAGGACTTTGACATTCAGTTCGATTTTTTGTCGAACTGGGAAGAAAGGGCGAGGCTGGGACTCGAACCCACAACCTCACGGTTTACTTGTTGGCAGGCGAACGTCTTAACCATCCTGCCACCCTCCTGTCGTTGCCTATCCCACATCTCAACGTTGCTTCTCTTAGGGTTGCTTATCCCCGACACCAGCACACACACACACACACCCTGCTTGCTATACAGGCATAGTTTGTCAAAGTTCTGTAGTCTGGCTTAGACCACGGACAGTTGGCAGGCCACCATAAGGTCACCCACTAAAGGAGACTCAGCCTCAATGCTTTTAAACCATATTATTTTTTAAATTTTATTTTATTATTGAGAGAATAATGAAATAAGCACCTATGTGCTTTTTTAACATCCAGTCCCCGTGTGTATGTAGTTTGTAAATGTTGTTCCCACCGGCACACAATGGCCTACTCTTCCGAAAAGTAGAACGGGTTTTAACGTGTGCGCAAGATGTTCTGCGTGCGTTCGCACGAGGGACACATTAAAGATCGTTAGTAGTATTTGAGAAGCTCTGATGTTTAAAAAAAAAAAGGAACGCACATCGCCTGCTACAAAAAGTCACCGATAATTGCAGTTTTGTTTCTCTTTTCTCTTTTAAAAAAAAAATTGCAATTAATGCAGAACCAGATTGAGCATTCCCCACTCCCACTACCGATTTGAAACGGTCAAAACGTCTGCCAAATACCCTTGTGAGCCTCCCATAAACTTGCAACAAACAGCAGTCCGTGGGAAGTAGTGTAGAAATAGAAACTGATGTCCGCAGATAAAATAAAAAGAAAACCAAACCAAACCAAACCAAACCAGCACAACCCAGCATGGCACTTTTAAGAGCGACAAATAATTGTCGAGAGTTGAGTTTATCTTCATTTCATAAGATTTACGAGTAAGGGGGAGGACACTCTATGACGCTGTAGAAATCTATTTTTAAGTCTCTGCGTGCGTGTGTGTGGGTTGTGACACGACGCTTTTGCACAGCGTCTTACGCACACGTTTTTGTGGTTTTATTTCTTTTCTTTTTATTTTGTTCCTCGGCTAGAGCTCCGAGGTTCACAGATGGTAATGTCACTGATATTACCCACCGTTATGGTAGCTGCAATACGACTTCGAGTGCGGTGTTTGATAATGACACCTGTGTTCATGCATTTAAAAAACCTGTCATCCGTTCCTACAGGTGCGAAATGGATCGCTCTTTCGAAAGGCGGAGCGGGTTTTTAACGTGTGCGTAAGATGTTCTGCGTGCGATTGATTGCACACAGGACCTCGTTTCTTGTTGGTCGGTTGGTTGATTGGCTGTTTTTGTTAGTCTTTCTTGTTTGTTGGGGGAGGAGGGGGGAGTACTGTTGATGAGAACTCCAGGATAAAATCCGCTAAAACGGGCGGCTCCGTGGTGTCATCCTAGGCACCTCAGATTGCGAGTGCAACGCTCTAACCACTGGGATATCCTGCCCCATATCTCTCTCTCTCTCTCTCTCTCTCTCTCTCTCTCTCTCTCTCTCATTATATATATATATATATATATATATATATATATATATATATATATATATATATAATATATATCAATGCATCGTTTTCTGCTCCTAGTGAAACCCCTATCAGGTGGAAGTCATGGACAGTGTGATGCAGTGTGTGCAAATATTCCACTCGTAGCATTGAACATTTCTGTGGAAAAACTGAAAAGCGAACCTAAGAGATCAATTTTACGAGTTCATCATGCAACATAGTTATGTCAAACAGAAAAAAAGTATCCTTTTTTTTTACATGGTAAGTCACACAATGGCACGATTATTCGAAGACACAGTTATGTCATAATTATAATGACCCAAGCTTGACAGAAATCAGCCTTTTATTTGTAAACAGTCAGCCGTCATAATCCCGCCATTGTTAATCCTCTACACTGTTAAGTCACAGCATCCTTGACGACCTACCCGCACTTGGCTGTGGCAGGCTATAGCTTTAGGTCGCCATCTTTGCAACTTAGGTCGCCATCTTCACAACACCATCTTTGCAAATGAGGTCACTACCGTTGCAATTAGGTCGCCATCTTTACAACTGGCAACTTAGATCTCCATCTGTGCAAATGACAACTCAGGTCGCCATCTTTGCAACTTAGGTTGTCATCATTGCAACTGGCAACTTAAGGTCACCATCTTTCCAACTGGCAACTTAAGGTCACCATCTTTCCAACTGGCAACTTAAGGTCACCATCTTTCCAACTGGCAAATTAAGGTCACCATCTTTCCAACTGGCAACTTAAGGTCACCATCTTTCCAACTGGCAACTTAAGGTCACCATCTTTCCAACTGGCAACTTAAGGTCACCATCTTTCCAACTGGCAACTTAAGGTCACCATCTTTCCAACTGGCAAATTAAGGTCACCATCTTTCCAACTGGCAACTTAAGGTCACCATCTTTCCAACTGGCAACTTAAGGTCACAATCTTTCCAAATGGCAACTTAAGGTCACCATTTTTCCAACTGGCAAATTAAGGTCACCATCTTTCCAACTGGCAACTTAAGGTCACCATTTTTCCAACTGGCAAATTAAGGTCACCATCTTTCCAACTGGCAACTTAAGGTCGCCATCTTTGCAACTGGCAACTCAGATCGCCATCTTTGCAACTAAGGTTGTCATCATTGCAACTGGCAACTTAAGGTCACCATCTTTCCAACTGGCAACTTAGGTCACCATCTTTCCAACTGGCAACTTAAGGTCACCATCTTTCCAACTGGCAACTTAAGGTCACCATCTTTCCAACTGGCAACTTAGGTCACCATCTTTCCAACTGGCAACTTAAGGTCACCATCTTTCCAACTGGCAACTTACGGTCACCATCTTTCCAACTGGCAACGTAGGTAGCCATTATTGCAACCGAAACAGAACACAGACAGCATAGAAAAGCGGGAATGACGTCACCAATATACATGAAAATAACCCCCCACCCCCCCTGTCCCCCTAGTCAACGGCTTCAATGTCATACTCACTCAGAATAACTCCCTCGGGTTTGCCGGTAGCTAAGAGGACACCTCCCTTGGAGAGCTGAAAGACGACAATGCTGGCGATGACGTCTATCGTGTTCCCAGGGATACACTGGAGCGTCAGGTTCGGGGTGACCCCGGGGATGAACGTCTCCGGGCTGGACCTCAGCTCTATGGCGCCGACTGTGGAGTGAAGAGGCAAGACAGAGGTAGTAGCCCAACAATGAACGCTTCTTGGGGAATCTTAAAGAGACATTGGTATAGAAACTATGAATGAATTCATCAGTGCTGCGCTACTCTGTGGAGTTATTGTTGAGTGGGGGGGGGGGGGGGGGGCTTTTGGTTGGTACTGAAGTCTTGTATGTGGGGGTTGGGGGTTGATTGTGGGGTTAATGTTGGATAGAGATTGTGCAGGAGGGATTAATTATAGGTATTGGGGAAGTATGTGGTGATTAGCGTTGCCGGCTTTGGGGCATTGTGGTAGGAGTAGAGGTGGTGCCGAGTATGTGTAGGGGTGGTTGTATTGCTAGTGTTGAATAGCTTGCATGCGTCATTGTCTTGGCCTGTGTGTGTATGGATGTATGTATGTTTGATGTATGTACGTAAGTAGGTATACATGTATGTGTGTGTATGTACGTATGCATGTATGTATACACACACCACACGCACACATGCACACACACAACACACACATGCACACACTATACACACACACTCACCCCCCCCCCCCCCCCCCACCACACACACACACACACACTCGTTCCTTTTTAATCATCGTTGTTCCTAATCTATCCAGTTGTGAAGACTAGGAAAATCTGGCCGTGACGCCATTATTATTATCATCATTATTATTAGCCTGTTATTATTATATATCGAGGATAATGGAATAAGCACTCATGTGCTTTTTTTTTTACATCAAGTCCCCGTGTGGAAGCAGTTTTGTATATTTTGTCATCCGTTCCCATCGGCACACAATGGCCTACTCTTCCGCAAAGCGGAACGGGTTTTAACATTATGCGCAAGATGTTCTCGGCGTGCGTTCGGACACGGGACCTTGGGTTTATAGTCTCATCCGGAGGACTTTTAAGGGAAGAGTGGAGTCGTCCCTGATGTTGACTCCAGAGGAAAAGTCCTCTTGAGAGAAACGAGCAGCAAGGATACAACGCGGCACTGCTGATGGGTCTCTGCCATTGTCATTCCTACAAGGTCTTGAAACGCAACACCCACAACTCCAGGAACTAAACCTCCTCCTTCTGACGATAGGGATAACTGGGGTTGACAAAAAGCACATTCAGGGATGGACGCTATAGCTGGAGTGGTTACGACCGTTCGACTTCAATTCCACAGGTTCGTGATATGCGTGGGTTCGAATCTCGGAGGCGGCGGCTGGTGGTTTAAGGGTGGGAGTTTTTTTACGATCTCCCAGGTCCACTTCAAGTGCAGACCTGCCAGTGCCAGTACCTTCGCGCGCACGTGTGTGTGTGTGTGTGTGTGTGTGTGTGTGTGTGTGTGTGTGTGTGTGTGTGTGTGTGGTGTGTGTGTGTGATGTATTCAAGTGTAAACATTGATTTGATATCTGTGATCCCTAAGAATGTATTCATGCATGCTCAACTTCTCTATAGAATGACAAAGACAAGGCTTTGGTAAACCGGTGAAGAAATGACAACTATTTCATCAGCCTCTCATACATTCAGATCTCGAGCGTTTCGTTCCTTTGCACACTGTATAAAAACAACAACGTGTCATTATACGATCAAAATGCAGATGTAAATGACTATTGCAAGTACAGAATTGTCGAGGCATTTTATGAGAGGGAAGGTCGGCGCGGTGTTAGTGGGATTGTCACTCATGTAAATGTGAACAAAAGAGCTGATATGACAACAACGTGGAGGAGACCGATGGAAGTAGATTTCGTGGAGAAAGTATCACCGCTTTCCAAGAGATACAGACTGACAGAAAAGGTTTTTGCAACCAAAACGTAGGCTATGACCCATTCAGCAAAATGCTAATACAAGTCAAAATCTGACATCACAATTACTAAATGTGTTACTGCTGTGGAACCCTGGATAGCCAACAAAAGCCCTGGAAACATCTATCAACAACTATCAAAGGGACCCTGTTTTTCACCCAATGTGCATGCTGTTATACATAATTAGAGTTATGTTGGGTGGTCTGCAGTGAGGAGAGCTGTGTGCTTTTGATAGTTAGTGCAGTTTTACTCCCTCCTCGCTTCTCTATATCATGTACAATATCATCCTCCACCCCCCACCCCCCTCTCTCTCTATCTCTCCAGTTGAGAAGCAAGGAAACGGTAGAGAGC
Organism: Rapana venosa; assembly: GCA_028751875.1. NCBI lineage: Eukaryota > Metazoa > Mollusca > Gastropoda > Neogastropoda > Muricidae > Rapana > Rapana venosa. The sequence continues at coordinate 67,615,626 of CM054142.1, read as the reverse complement.
TGGTGGATCCTTTGAAGCGCGAAACGGCTGTGGCTTGCTTGAGC
>CM054142.1:67583082-67608082 GCA_028751875.1 Rapana venosa | reverse complement strand
AGGTTGGCAGACAAAGACTTCATTTAGTATAAGTCAATTCCTTTCATGAACAGGCAGGTCTATGCCTACTTTGATTCAAACAGACAGTGTACCTAACGATATGAAAAAGTCATATTCGATATAATTATAATTATTAAGACCAACCTGTAAATTACTTGTCTGTAACATTTTAGACATATCACCCACGATCAAAAAAAAGAAGAACAGTTTAAACAAAAGTAAAACTAAAGCATAACAAAACAAGAAAAACCCTAAACCCCACAAAAAGCCCTATCATCTGAAAAGCAACCTTCAGGAGAACATACGTTGCAGAAGTTTGGCTAACACTGGTGTCAACAGTCTTCGTTTGTATTTGTCAACTGGGGGCTTAATAGCAGGGCAAAGAATATCAAAGTCAATATTATTTTCTCGGTATCATTCTTACACATAAAACAAATGTTAAAAAAAAGGTCACAATCACTGTGTATTCTATTGTCAAAATTAACTAAAAAGAAAAACGAACTGGTCACAATTGCTATGTATTCTAAGATCAACAAAGAATAAAAATCAGTAATCTAAAATCTTAATCCAGGCATTAAGTACGTAAAATATGAATCCATTTTGACTTTTTGGTAAGTAAAAAACAAAACAAAACAAAAATCCAACCCTCTAGCAATCTCAAATCTTCATCCAGGCATTACATAGCTAAATCGTTTATCCGTTGCTGACTGATCAATAAATCGAAAAAACAGCGTGTGTGTGAATGGATCCAAACAGCCAGCCCGGCAATAGCAGCAATGCAATCGATTTCTCTCTCCAAAAACATGACACCGCCATTGCAGCCATCTGCGATCGATTAGCCTTGCTGGGTAAGTGCAAACAAATCCATCCACACTTCCCAAACACTGCTGCAACCAACCATAGCCAAACCCTGGTTCCATCCCCCCCCCCCCCCAACAAAACAAACAACAATACCCACCCCCAAACCAAAACGGTTTTCCTTGTCCTCGACATCCATCTCGGCCTGCTCATACAATGCAAGTCTAAAAAGCAATTGTTATATGGTGTTCTCGGAAATATCGTACCATGTATTTTGCGTATGTTTTAATCCAAGCCAGTACACCCAATACAAAGAGATCAGGTTTTTTTCTGTACATATACCTGATTCTTAATATTATCACACTCCTTTCTACAAGGCTGTGTGTAAACAAAGACGATAGTTATTCACATTGAGCTGTAGAATAATAAAAACAAAAATTCCTGAAGTTCTGTGCCAAATCGTGCAATGGGTTGTATAGGTGCAAATCTATTAATTTCATAAATGTACTGATTCTCTAAACGTTATGTTTCTTTGTTGTTGGTTTTTGCTGCTGGTCGTGGTTGTTTTAAGGAAATACGAATAAAAAAACCACAACCAACAACCGCAGCATACACTTTAATCCCAGTAGCAAGATATGTGACAACCTTAAAGAATCTCAGTTTACTTGTGAGAATGATGCAATCTGGGATCCGTGGGCCTGTTCCAAATAACTATAGACACATTCTTAAAAAAGAAACAACAAATAAACAACGATAACACAAGGGGTAGATGTATCAGGGCAATGCAAGGCAACACCATGGCAAGACAGGCTGTGACTTGCCTACACCAGAAAACAGTAGTACCATATCTATAAATTATGATATTCAACACAATCATGAGGTTGCAGCTCTCTCTTGACCATTCACTCTGCTTGGATGTCAGTTTGTATGTGTGGGCAACATCCGTGTTTGTCATATACCAGGTCTGTGCGTGCGTGTGTGTGCAGGCGAGGCACACACTTTTTCTCAATGTGAATGGTTTGTGATTGTGCATAATGTCTAAGTTTCTTGTTTGCTTTTGTACAAACTAGCTCAGGTCCACCTCCTCATATTAGCAACGAAGATGGCCACATAATCATGGAAGACGAAGTGAGACATGCACTCAGCAAGATGAAAAGTGGTAAGGCGCCAGGACCTGATGATATCCCATCTGAATTGATAACAGCCCTGGATGAAGTGGGAATTAAGGCGGTCACAAAACTACTAAACAATATATATGACACAGGAGAGATTCCGACAGATATGAAGAAGTCCATCTACATTGCGATCCCTAAGAAACTGGGTACAGCTGAATGTGACCAACATCGTACAATCAGCCTGATGAGTCACCTCACCAAAGTTCTTTTACGAATATCATGAAGAGAATGAGAAATAAAATACTCCCAGAAATATCAGAAACGCAATTTGGATTCATGGCAGACAAAGGCACCAGAAATGCAATCTTCGCATTGAAAACTCTCATGGAAAGATCCATCGAGGTCCAGAAAGACCTGTACCTCTGCTTCATTGACTACTCAAAAGCGTTCGACAAAGTACGACACTCCGACTTGTTTGATATTCTGGCAGGGCTATACATCGACGGGAAAGATCTTCGAGTCCTCAGAAACATATATTGGGAACAGGAGGCAGCCATTAGAGTCGACAATAACATCAGTCAATATAGACCAATCTGCAGGGGTGTGAGGCAGGGCTGCGTGTTCTCGCCTGATTTATTTAATGTATATAGTGAAATAATTCTACGAAATATTGAGAATCATGAGGGAATTAGTGTAGGTGGCCACAACATCAACAACCTGAGATATGCAGATGACACAGTCCTTATCGCCGACTCTGAAGAAAAACTGCAAAAGATTTTAACAACAGTAACAGACGAAAGCGAAAAGAAAGGATTACAGCTCAATGCAAAGAAGACAGAATGCATGGTGATCTCGAAAAAAGCTGTTATACCACAATGCAACATAGCCTGTAAAGGAGAGAGAATCAGACAAGTAAACACCTTTAAATACCTTGGTTGTACTATCACCCCGGACGGCAAGTGTGACACAGAAATCAAGAAGAGAATCGGTCAATCTAAGGCAACTTTTAACAACATGAAATGCATTTTTACCAACAGTAAGATAAGCCTCAAGACAAAGATCCATGTTTTGAGAGCCTACGTATGGTCCATTCTTCTGTACGGATGTGAGTGCTGGACCCTAGCCAAAGACACAGAACAGCGACTAGAAGCAGTGGAAATGTGGTTCATCCGGAGAATCATGAAAATCTCATGGACAAAAAGAAAAACTAATGCAGAAGTAATGGAAATGGCTGGGTACAAGAGATCCCTTCTCAACACCATCAGAGAAAGACAGCTCAAATTTTTCGGCCATATAATCAGGGCTGACGGACTAGAGAAACTGTTATGGAGTGGCAAAATCTGTGGAAACAAGAGCAGAGGAAGACAACGCACAAAATTCACAGACAGCTTAAACAAATTCGCAACGAATAAAGAGGGCACTAACAATGAGCTCATGAGAGGGACCGAGAACAGGGAAGAATGGAGAGCCATGATCGTCGATGTCTGCAGGACCAGACCGGACACTTGAAGAAGAAGAAGAAGCTCAGGTTTACACCAGAAACTGCAAAAAAACCCCACCAACAACCCACCCAACCCCTCAACCCACAAGCTGTTTGAAACAAGGGGAAGAAGAGAGGAGGGGGGTGATTTGGGAGAGAAAAAAAGTTGGGACCAATGTTGCACTAAAATCTCAGAGTAGACCCAGACATTATCTTTTGATCCTTCCGTCTCCTCTACGTCAGTCATTCTCTATCCACCCCCATCACTGCCCCCCCCCCCCCCCCCCCCCCCCCCCCCCCCCCCCCCCCCCCATCCCCCCACCTTTTTATGCGAAAAAAACAGTCCTCTTGTGCAGTATTTAAAAACTAAAATATTGGTTTTGGGGTGTGGGGGTGTGGTGTTTTGGAGAGAGAGAGAGAGAGAGAGAGAGAGAGAGAGAGAGAGAGAGGAGAGAGAGGGAGAAAAGGAGAGAAAAATTTTTTTTTCCCTGAGAAGACAGCAGACAAACAGACAGCCCCAGATTTTTAAAAAATGTCTTTCCTGAGAGAGAGAGAGGAGCAGACGAATGAGAGAGAGAGACAGCAGCCCAGAGTTTATAAATTTTCTTTCCAAAAGAGTGTTTTTCCCTGAGATAGAGTTGTCTTTCCTTAGAGAAAAATGTTTTTCCCTGAAGTGTTTTTCCTGGATAGGAGAGAGAGATAGAGAGAGGGGGAAAAGGAAAAGAGAGAGGAGAGGAGAGAGAGAGAGAGAGGGAGAAAAGAGAGAGAGAGGGAAAGTCTTTCCTAAAGGGGTATGTCCCCCTGGAAGAGGTACCCTTTCCCTGGAGGGTATGTTTTTTTGAGAGAAAAAGAGAGAGAGAGGAGAGAGAGGAGGAAGAGGGGAAAGGAGAGAGAGGGAGAGAGAGAGAATGTTTTTCCCTGAGAGAGGTATGTCCCCCGGGAAAAGGAGAAAGGTATGCCTTTCCTGAAAAGGGAGTAGTCTTTTTTGAAGAGAGAGAAGAGAGAGGGAAGAGAAGAGAGAGAGAGAAGAAGAGAGGAGAGAGAGGAGGAAAAGAGGGGAGAGAGAGGGGAGTGGGGGACGTTTGATGTTTTCCAATTTTTTGTCTTGCCCAATGTTTTTGGGACAAGGGAGGGGAGGAGGGGGGGGGGTTGCACGAAACTTTTTTTGTAAATACAAATAAAAAAAAAGTACATGATGCTTTTAGCGTAATGGAAAAAAACAAAAAAAACCAAAGCTCTCTATAAATTTGGACACGACTTTAAGTTTGGCCCTAAATCAGTTTAAACAAAACCAAAGAAATGTCAAGGACTAGGGTGATAAACAATACAAAAAGATAACGGAACATTCTAGAAGGGCGATTAGCCCTCCAATCAAAGTCTATGTGAAAGTTCAATAAAATTGGAAGAGAAAAAGAGAGGGCCAGAATTTATAAATTTTTTCCTCAGAGAAAGAGAGAAGAGAGGAGAGAGAGGGGGGGGGGGGGGGCGGGGGAGAGGGGGAGGGGGGGGAGAGCAGACGAGTTTAGAAATGTCTTCTAAGAGAGAGGGGAAGAGAGGGGAAGAGATAGAGAGAGAGAGAGAGAGAGGAGAGAGAGAGAGAGAGAGAACGCTTTGCGCTTTGCCCAAATTTATTGTCTTTCCCCAAAGGGCCTTTGAAAAGGGGGGGTTATACACACTTTTTTTTGTAAAACAAAAAAATACAAAAAAAATCAATGAGCTTTAACGAATAAAAAACCAAAAAAAACCAAAAATGGCTTTTATGAGGGGTACGACTTTAAGCTCTGACGTAAACTCAGTTTAAAAAATGAACACAAAGTAATAAAAAGGATGAAAAATGGAAACCCAATAACAATAACTAAAAAAATAAAAAGAATTTTTCTGAATGCTATATTAGACCACCCATTGAATTGTAAAAAATTTTTTAAAAAATATTCTTGCGGAGCTACAGCGAAAATTTATAAATGTTTCTTTATGTGTTTCACAAAATGCTGGAGTTTACTAATAAAAATGTTACTTAGTTCGTCAAAAAATGTTAAGCTAATTGGGAACTTAGCTGTAATTGTTTTAATTTCGTGCTTCAGCAATAAACTTTGAAACCGTTTGATCACAATATCATCTGGGGAGTAAGATAGAAAAAATATCTTGCCTTGGGAAAGTTTAGTTTGAGAACACACAGTTTTCCGTAGGAAACATTGATTGCAATAAAAACAGGAAATGCCTTATCTAAAGAATTCCCACACATACGGGGAAACTTGTAGAGTCTCAGGTTGAAACCATCTTTGTTTGTTTTGAACCCGAGTTTTCTTAGCGAAATTTGCATAAATTAGCGATCCCTTTTGTCAGGACTTTTCGAAGATACTTTTCGTTTAAAAAAGCACATTTAAACAAAAAAAACCAACGTATTTTATTTTTACTTTCCATGTCCAGTGCCAATTTTGTTTAAAGAACAAATGAGTCTGTCTTTCAATTCAAAAAAACCCATGCCGCTCCCCTACTTCCTGAGAAAACCCCACACGTTTCCCAAAACCATGTTTGATAAAAATTTTTAATTATATGCCAATTCTTCTTACCAGCCCATTTGTATAACCCTCAGTCATAAGATGCCTCAAAAAGTGCCCCGGAAGTTTCAGTAGTTTTACCCCCGTATTTAAATACATTTAACAGAGTTCTGATGTTTAAAGGATATTTCCCGTTTCTCCATATATACAATTTGACAAAAATGGATTGGGACATTTAAGAAACTTTTGATAGATATGTATGTATTTTTTTATTTGTGGTTTAACGTAAGTCCCCATATTTCAAGCATATGAAAAGTAAAGGTTCTTTTTGAACATAAAACAATTTTCCCAAATAAAGAACAATCTACTGAATTCAGCTTTCGAACTTTTTAAGATTTCGATTTAAACCCTTTTTTTCCCTTTCCTGCAACTTTCACGCCATGCAACTTTAAAAATTCTTGTTGAAAATGTCATCCAGGTACTTATAAGAATTCACGACTTTTTACTTCAGCATTTTCCCTAAAACCATTTTTTTAGCCTGATAAATGTCCCCCCTTTTAAAAATCATATTTTCGTTGATGAGAGAGAGAGAGAGAGAGAGAGAGAGAGGAGAGAGAGAGAGAGAGAGAGGAAGAGAGAGAGGAGGGGAGAGAGAGAGCACTAGCTTTTAAAATTCAGATTCAGATTCAATTCAGAATATTTTATTGCCCTTTTAAATCTGTGACTTATTTTAACAACAAAAACTCAACATAATTATTTCTATTTTTGGCTAAAAAATGATGTACAAAAAACTGTTGTATTTTTCTTCTCTTTTTTTCTCTTTTCAAAAAACCATACACATTCTGTGATACGCTTGATATATATCAACTGTGATAATGTCACTTAATTTATGTCCAGGGTTTTTTTGTTCTTTGTCTTTTTGTTTTGTTTTTAATAACAAATTATTTCTGAGTTCATCAATAAAATGCATTCACAAGTAAATGAAAATTTTATCTTCAATTTTGTTACAGTGTCTACATTTTTTGTTCTCTGGATATTTTGGGGGTTTCCCCCTTTCTCTTCATTAAATTGGACAGCTTGTGCGAAATTTTTCATATGTTTCTTATGAGTTTTTTTTCATAGTTACTAAGTATGGTTCCAAAGTTTCTTTGGTGCAAAATCATAAAATTTTAGTTTTTCAAAAATCTTTTTTTGTAATCCAAAATGTTTTATTCATGTCCCTAAGTTTTTTCTAACAGCATAACTCAAACCGATGAACATTAAGAGTGTTTGGTTCTTCCAACATGTTTGAATCCAATTGTGTACATAATATTTTTTACGTGTTTATCCATTTTTCTATGTCTATTTTGAACAAATAACGTTACATTCTAATAAAGAGTTGGTTTTGATTCTGTCATTGATCCAAAAAAGGAAAATTTTCTGGATATGATTTTAAGGTCAGTGGAAATCTCCCTAATTCCCAAGGGGTAGTACTAATGCTTTTTTATGAACTCCTATCATTTGTTTACAAAAATTTTTAATGGAAATTCTCATACAAAAAAAGATTGGAAAAAATGCCGGAAGTTTATCAATATGAAACTCTTTTTTTAAATGTTGTCTTTATTTTAAATGTCTTTAAAGTTCTCCGTGGACGTAGGGCTCGTGCACTCAGTTTCCCCTTCAAAAAACGCGGGGGTCCCTTTCCCCTTTTGTATTGTATTGCAATGGATTTACCCCCTTAGTCCTATCGTCCGTTATCGTCGCCCCTTTACGTAAATGACGCACAGTGAAAACGCCGGCCCCTTTTAAGGTCTCGAAAGGGAATAACCCCCATTGTCTTGCTGAAAAGACGGCTGTACCTGCCTGAGCGTGAAGCTGCTGAAAAATTGCAGCAAAATTTGCGCCGCACGGAGAAGAAGGTGGTCAGGGGTCCCATGATCCTTTTTCGAAAATCGATAATAATTTTTGAGTACAAGGAACGATGCGGGGTTTTATACTAAACAACTTATCAGAGCAGGGGGTAGTGGGTTTTAAGGCTGATTAGCCCACGCCCTCTTAAGTTATTTCGGAGGGGCGGTGTTTTAAAAATGTAAAAGGGGGGGGACTGTTTTCAAGCCTGTACTTGTCAAATTCGTTACGAAAATAGCTGGATCACCCGCTTTCACCCTTTTAGCAAATTTGGACAAATGAGTGAAGCTTTTTTTAGCCCCTTTAAGTTTTGACCCGCCAGCCTGATGTACCCTGAACCCGGGGCAAAAATCATTACCCCATAGGAGTTTGAACTTCAGCAGGGGGGGTAAATTTTTGTTGTTTTTATTGCCGTCCGTGCAAAAAAAGAGTGATCCCGTCTTTTATTCCCTTTGTTAACTCAGTGCTGTACGTTTGCGTGTCTGTCAGAACGAAATGTAACCCCTTCACCATGACATGTGATCGCTATTGCACCGATCCCCTGGGTTTTTTAGGGGGCGGGGGGGGCAGGTGGTTGATTTAGATTTTTTATTGATTTAAAACTGGAGATTCTTTTCGAGGTACCCAAAGGGGAATTTTCGTTTCCTTTTGTTTCAAAAAGCTTTTTTTAAAAAACCCCCCAAGCCTTCTTTGGACATTTTTACAAGCTAAAATGTCCATTTCTCATTTTTCCTTCCCGGAGTGTATCATTCAGTTTGAAATAATTTTTTTTTTCAGATCTGTCCGATTGTATTCGTTTTTTTCCCCCCCAAATTTTCCATTGTGAAATTTGGTTTTTTTCCACAGATCTGTCCGATTGTGAATTGGTTTTGTGTATTGGATAGCTTTTTCATTGCAAATTAACAACAGGCCAATCACTACAAAATGACCTCTGGTGTAATGTGACTTGTTATGTGGTGGAGCGTCACAAAAAATCGTTATCATTTTGTTAAAATTCTGTATAAATAAAGTGTGGCAGGACTTTTTAATAAAGATGTTACGTGTGCAAAAATATCGTCATGTTAATTAACAAATCTCTACAACAGTGAAGGGCTTGAAAAAAGCATCAGGCTAACAACGTAATAGGAGATGCATTTTCTGACGAGTCAAGAAAGGAGAGGTTATTTCTGAAGATGAGAGGAGCTAGGTTTATACAGATTGTTCAAACTTTTGGATCCACCCCCCCTCACTACCACCCCCTTCTCAACCACCCATAGTGAAACGGTCAGGATTATGGGTAAGAAGTAAATCACAAGTACATTTATACAACTGATCTCTCCTCAACTTTACAGTCTATTAAACTCTGCTATTTTGAAAGGGAAAATCAGACTCCCTCATCCCCCCCCCCCCCCCTCAACACACACACCCGTTTTGGCATATTATTGAAAATGTTTTGTTTTATTTTTATCATAAGTGATGTATGATGGATGACGTTAGTTATAGTCAATGAACTCCGCTGGATAATTGCAGGACCAGGGCTAGTGCACTCAAGTAAGAGGCAAAGGGTTTACAGTTCAAATCTCCCAAAAGGCAGAATCTGTTGTCTCCTCATTCAGTTAGTTAATTATTGAATTGGATGCTTGTCCATTGAATGAGGTGGTAAAGTGTGTAAAAAGGGAAAAACTGAAAATATGTTTATAGTGAAAACATTGGAAAAGAGAGTCATCCGTTGTTTTAAAAAAAGTGTGTGGGAGTCATCCATTAAGCCTAATTGACGTTATGTTTCGTAAAGAGAAGGAAAACAACATGGAGCTATCCTACAGTACAGTGATGGTCTGCCCCATGGTCTGATATTGGGGACGAATTTTATTAACTTTTTATTTGTCCAATGTTTAACGAAACTCGTAAAAAATGTTTACCAAACTATTACGCTAAACATCCAAACATTTCAAAGTATGAACAATTCTTTTTCTTCATCAAATAAGAAGACTGCTCAATGTTTGTTAAAATTATTGATACTACCAGAAAGGCATGTCAACTTTGTTAAAAAGAGTTTGATATGCGTAAAGAGACCTTTCTTTTGGTTCTATAGTAATGTGTTCAAATATCCAGTTATATAATGTATGTATGATGCTCAGTTATGATTTTGTTCATTGATATTATTCAAAATCCTCCATATCTCTGAAAGGGATGACAGGGAATAAAGAATTTGAAAGTTGACAATGCACAATGGTCAGGGTTTTCAAAGCTGACGCATTGAGAAGAAGAAAGCCGCGTTTTGTATAGAAAAAAAGGTGGATCCAAATTGCATTCATGACTTAAAAAATCACAAAGAACTGTCAATGTTCTGTGATGCGTGCCTTCACACTTACTTGATGAATTCAATAGGAGAGATATATCTTCAGCCCAAAAAACATGTTATCGAAAGAGAAACCAGATATCAGGGAAGAGGCAGTTGCCATTTTTGGGATGTTGGTCGACCAAAGCCATCAAAGGCTGACTGAGGTCGTCTTTTAAAGCTGGAGGTCTTGGCCTTGCCGGCCTGTCAGAATGATCATTGGGGTGGGGGGAGGGGGAGGGGAGCAGTTTCAAGGTTATAGAGGTGACCCTCTGTCCACTTACAGTGCCACTTGATGTTTTCATTATGCTTCTTTAAGGAGTATCCTGGAATCGAATCATTTTGTTGTTGTTGTTACTATTATTATTCTTGTATATCAAGGATAATGGAATAAGCACTTATGTGCTTTTTTACGTCCAGTCCCCGCGTGTATGCGGTTTTGTAAATTCTGTCATCTGTTCCCACTGGCGCACAATGGCCTACTCTTACGAAAAGCGGAACAGGATTTAACGTGTGCGCAAGATATTCTGCGTGCGTTTGCACACGGGGGGGGCCTCGGTTTATAGTCTCATCCGAAGGACTTTTGGGGAGAGAGGAGTCTGCACTGATGTTAACTCCAGGGGAACATACCCCCTTGAACGGGAATCGAACCCGGGTCGTCAGATTGTCAGCGCAATGTTCCAACCACTAGGCTATCCCCGTCCCCCAAGCAGTAGGTGTCTGGGAATCTTGGCTGACTCACGTGGACATCCTGGTGAGGCTTACACAGCTGAAGCCAGTAGGAGAACCCCATGTTTCATAATTATTACAGAAAGAAATGGTAGTTGATCATAAAATGTCCTTCGTTACTTTACAAAAAACCCAACAACCCACAAACGAACTGTTAAACGTTTTCTGGGTCTTCTTTAGCGGTAGGTTTAACTGTTGGTTTATGTTCTCTTCCTGTCTTGTGCAACTGTTGAGCGGTGTGGTGGGGTGTGGTGTACCTTTGTCGGTCTTCAAGTTCATCGGTACCACCACCACCTCCACCATCATTTACTATCTCTATCATCTTCGACGTGCATTTTCTTCATTATCTTTATCGTCATTAATGTTGGCCATCATTCTTGTAACCATGATTGTTACCATCCCTATCATCGTCTTCGTCGTCTTCATCGTCATCATCATCGTCATCATCATCACCACCACCACCACCATCATCAATATAACCATTTTTTAACTTTGTGGAGGTTATTTCTTTTTTTCTCTTAAGTGAGAGATGAAATGCATCATCATCATCATCAGCAGCAGCAGCAGCAGCTCCACCATCATCATCATCTTAAACTGTGATGGGGATATTTCTTGTTTTGTTCTGAAGTGAGAGACGAAATGCAAAACAAGCCTCACCCTAGTTCTTAAAAAGAGAACTGGCACCAACAGTTTGTGTTCCGTTCCCAAACAACGTCCTTTAAATCAAAAGTTCTGAGAAAGCACACTAAACAAACCAAACCAAACACCAAACATCACCACCGCTACCACAAGTTTATGCTTTTACCCACTCAGCACGTACATCCGCCCTTAAACGAACCGTGACGAAATTTCAAACACTCTTTCTCCCCTCCCTCCCCTTCCCCCATCTCTAAACTTCCACAATATTGATCATCAATTCAAATCCTTTGAGCGCTTTGATTTGTTGCTTTACAAGATTCAGCGCTATATAAATTCCATACATTATTATTATTAAATCCAACCTATTTCAGATCATAACTCAAGGCTGCCCCCACTCCCCCCTCCCCCACTCCCCCCTCTCCCCCCCCCCCCCTCCCGCATAGGAAATTCCCCCTCCCCCCCCCCCCCCCACACACACACACACACAATCTTATCAACGCGTTTCCCTCTTCGTTAGCTCAACAAGCTGACGCGAACGGCCTTTCCTACGTCATTCGATTTCCGTTGACGTCATTGGTCCCTGCATGACGCCATTTCAACAAAGAGGGCACCTGTCGGGTAGGGGGTGGGGGAGGTAGGGCCTCTGTTTTAAGCCATTGGAGAGGTGCCTTGTTCAATGGAGGAGCAGGAGGAGGAGGACATGAGAGAGGCGAGATGGGAAAGGAGTGGGTTGATTCCCTGAAGAGGCTTTGAGGAGTTTCCTGCGGTTCAGAGAGTAGTAGTTGTCTTTGTCTGTTACTGCCACTACTATTTCGAAGGCTGGGGAAGAAAAGAAAAGAAAAGAAAAAAAAGGACGTTGACAGTTCTGACACAGAGGAGGCCATGATGGGAGAGCTGTGGCGGGACGGACCTTCACACTGCTTCCTATCAGCTTCTTCAAAGTCGTACTGCCATGTTTATCGTCCTCCCTTCCCCCAAACAGCTGTTGATAGCCGTTTCTAAGTTTTGATTTTTTGTGGTGGTTGATGTCGTTGAGCTATTTTCATCGCTGCTGTTTCTTCATCTAGTTGTAACGTGTTATCTGTATCCCTGTGTTCTTTCTTTCTCTCTCTCTCTCTCTCTCTCTTCTCTCTCTCTCTCTCTCTCTCTCTCTCTCTCTCTCTCTCTCTCTCTCTGTGTCTCTGTCTGTCTGTCTGTCTGTCTCTCTCTCTCTCTCTGTCTCTGTCTGTCTGTCTGTCTCTCTCTGTCTGTCTCTCTCTGTCTGTCTCTCTCTGCCTGTCTATGTCTGTTTCTCCGTTTCTCTGCCTGCCTGTCTGTCTATCTCTCTGCCTGCCTGCCTGTCTGTCTGCCTGCCTGTCTGTCTCTCTACCTGCCTTTCTGTCTCTCTGTCTGTCTCTCTGCCTGCCTTTCTCTCTCTCTGCCTGCCTTTCTGTCTCTCTGTCTATCTCTCTGCCTGTCTGTCTCTCTGCCTGCCTTTCTGTCTCTCTGCCTGCCTTTCTGTCTCTCTGTCTGTCTCTCTGCCTGCCTGTCTGTCTGTGTGTGTCTCTGCCTGTCTGTCTGTCTCTCTGTCTGTGTCTGTCTGTCTGTGTGTGTCTCTGCCTGTCTGTCTGTCTCTCTGCCTGCCTGTCTGTGTCTGTCTGCCTCTCTCTCTCTGGCTGCCTGCATGTCTGTCTGTCTCTCTCCCCTTGCCTTTATATGCCCCCCCCCCCCCCCCCAATCCCTCTCTTTCCAGTTTATAAAAACAGCTGGAAGATAACACAATGTCATTTCATAGATAAAAACATTTATTTTGTGTGTGTTGGTATCAAACGTTCATTCAGTTTGTTGATTTCATCTAATCGGTTTTGTTCATATAGCCATCATCTAAAATATCTGAACATTGAATAACTAGAAATCTGTCAAATCTATGATTTTATCATTATTATTATTATTATTATTATTATTATTATTAGGTCTGAGACATACTTCATAGCGGAATGCTATTAATTAAACTTGAAACCGTCCTCAAAGTCTGAATGCAACTTCATTCATTGTGGGCTAAAACGGCTGCTGACGCAAAATCTTACCGTTGGTGACTGGATGTAAAAAAAAGGCACGTGAGTACTTATTCCATTATCCTCGAAATAAAAGAATAAAATAAAACAAAATAAAAACCTTGGAGCTCTAGCTGAGGAACGCAAAAATAGCCTTTAAAAAAAGAAGCTATGTTGTGAGTTAGGTTTTAGATAATTATGTTCCACTTTTGTTACTACCTCTTTCCATTGTTTCGATGTTCGTTTAGAAAAAACCCCACCAAGATTCTGTTTAAAGTTTCGACAGAACCAGCTAATCTTGATGTCTTTATGGTTGAAACAAAATTTATTAGTTCAGAAACAACATAGCACCAATACATGAAATGAGTACAACAAGCAATGCTTATAATTATGTATGGGAAACTTGGCGGGTCATCAACACCAGCTCCTCCAAGATCCAGACCTTCATCAACGGATGTCTCCGGCAGATCCTTCATCTCAGATGGTTCGACAGAGTGCCAAGTACTGACCTGTGGATGAGGGCAAACCAACAGCCTATGGATGTCCAAGTAAGGCGGCGAAAGTGGCGTTGGGTCGGCCACACCCTACGGAAGGAGCCTTGCAACATCACCAGACAAGCGCTCGAGTGGAACCCGCAGGGGAAAAGGAAGAGAGGGCGCCCCAAACAGACCTGGAGGAGAAGCCTGCATAGTGAGCTGAGAGACTCCAGCCTGACATGGGAAGAGGCCAAGACCCTTGCCAGAGACAGAAGGTGGAGGGATGCTGTTGAGGCCCTATGCTCCGCTAGGAGCTATAAGGAAGGAAGGAACATCTGTACATAATTATGCAAGAATGGGCTGCAGCTGAACAAATTTGCATCAAAAAAATAAATAATAAGAACAGATAACTGTATGTATTTAAGGATTGTGAAAATTAAAAAAAAGAAACAACAAATAAACAACGATTACAAAAAGGGGTAGTGTATCAGGACAATGCAAGGCAACACTATCGCAAAACAGGCTGTGATATGCCTACACCAGGAAGCAATAGCACCGTACATAACTATCATATTCAACACATGAGGCTGCAGCTCTTGAGGTCTTTAGCCCTGGGAAGGGATGGCCTGATGGTTAGCGTGATGCGCTTGTGATCTCCTGACCCGAGTTCGATTCCCGTTCAAGAGGATTTTTCCTCTGGAGTTAACAAACATCAAGTGCCGACTCCACTCCCCCCCAAAAGTCCTTCGGATGAGACTATAAACCGAGGTCCCGTGTGCGAACGCACGCAGAACATCTTGCGCGCACGTTAATACCTGTTCCGCTTTTCGGAAGAGTAGGCCTTTGTTTGTTTTTTTAACCTACCATAAAAGGTAGCCGCATTTTCGACTTCGGGGATGAGCGTCGTTTGATTTTGGTTGTAGTTTGCAAAAAGAGTCGTGTAGCCGTAGTGAAAATCGCTCTGTTTTTATTTAAGTTGAAATGCTACTGCTAAAGAAGCATTTCATTCATTCAATCATTCATTCATTCATTCATTTCATTCATTCATTCATTCATTCATTCATCCATTCATCCATCCATTTATTCAATTATTTATTCATTCATTCATCCATTCATTCATTCATTCATTCATTCATTTATTCAACTTAATAATGGCCTAGCATGTTCCTAGGTATGCATGTAACAAAAGACACACATTCCATAGATTAAATACTTATTTAAAAAAACAACATATTACTGTTATGACAATACCGATTCCTTCCTTCCTTCATTCATTCATTCATTCATACACTTGTATATTTTATTCATTCATTTATTCGATTAGTCAGTAATGCTTTTGTTTTAGTCAGCCAGCCAGCCTGTCGGTCAGTCAACCAGCCTGTCAGTCAGCCAGCTAATCAGGCAATCAACCAGTCTGTCAGGAAGTCAGCCAACCAGTCTGTCAGTCAGTCAGCCAGCCAGCCAATCAGTCAGCCAGCCAGTCAATCAGTCAGACAGCAAATCAGTCAGTCAGCCTGCAAATCAGCCAGCCAATCAGTCAGCCAGCCTGCCTGTCAGTCAGTCAGCCATTCATTCATTCATTCATTCATTCAAATTCATTTTGTCCTGGCATGTCCCTACGTTTGCATGCATATAACAAAAGACAAAACCTTCCATTCGTAAAATACTTATAACACGAAAAACATAATGATTGTCCTGACAATACCGACTCGTACACAATAAGACATGTTAATTCCCCGTCTACCAATCAGAACAGGCACTTTTCCATTTACATGGAGAAACAGAATCCTCATTCAAATCCCATCTCTTTGTTTGTGTTTGTGTGTGTCACACACACACACACACACACACACACACACACACACACACACACACACACACACACACACAGAGTACACACACACACACACACAGAGTACACAAACACACACACAGAGTACACACAGTACACACCACACACACACACACAACACACACAGTACACACACACACACACACACACAGTACACACACACAGACAGAGTACACACACACACACACACACACACAGTACACACACACACACACACACACACACACACACACACACACACACAGTACACACACACACACACAGAGTACATACAGTACACACACACACACACACACACACACACACACACACACACACAGTACACACACACACACACACACACACACACAGAGTACATACAGTCACACACACACACACACACACACACACACACACACACACACACACACAGAGTACACACAGAGAACATCTTGCGCGCACGTTAAAACCGGTTCCGCTTTTCGGAAAGAGTAGGTAGTAGAAGAGTAGATGTGCCAGTGGGAATGGATGACAAAATTTACAAAACTGTATACACACGGGGATTGGATGAAAAAAGCGCGTGAGTGCTCATTCCATTATCCTCGAAATAAAAGAATAAATACAGATTAATAAATAACACACACACACATCACACACCACACACACACACACACACACACACACACACACACACACACACACGGTCACACACACACACGTACACATATAAACCCGTGATTTTTCTCTCTCGCTTTTATCTATACGTGAACCTGATTCCATCAATACAGAATTTGGAATCACAAAGCGAATGAATGGACCAGCAATTTTCTCCCAACAATTTCCGTAACCATCAATCCAGTTTTATAGATGGAAGAAACAGACGAGGCATAGCAGTTCTATACCTAGGCCCACTACCCATTTAAACTTTGATTAAAATCGTGATGTGAACAGAACTATTTTCGCTGATAACAACTGTAAATAGCATAAGCTTCCAGAGATGGTACTGTCGACCTACCCTATAGAGAATTATCGATATACCTACCATTCACGCTGGCATCAGCGCTATTGCTGCTGGCGTGTGTTATTTGCATGGTAATGCGTCTATATGCGTCAGAGAAGGTGAAAGGAGAGACAGTATAGATAGTTTTCTTCTTCTTTTTTATCCAGAAATGGTCGGGAAAAAATAATTCTTTTTTCTGGAGGTCTGAACAGAAGGTGTGTTGATGGTGGTTAGTGTTTCATTGAAAGAGTAGGTCTTTGGTCAGAGATGGTCGAGTTTTGTTGTTTGTTTGTATGTTTGTTTGTATGTTTGTTGTGTGTGTGTATATAGTTAGTTCTTCAGTTTAACGTCCTTCCACTAAATCGTGATATCAGACGCGTGTGTGGGGGGTGGGGGTTGTTTGGGTGTATGTATGTATGTATGTATGCATGCGTGTGTGAGTGTGAGTGTGTGTTTGCGTGTAGGTGAGTTTGTATGTGTGTGTGTGTAGATGCGTGTGAGTGTGCGTGCGTGTGTGTGTGTGTGTGTGTGCGCGCGTGTGTGTTTGAGAGAGACAAGAGAGAGAATATGTGTGAAATTGTAAGCGCGTGAGCATCAGTGCATGCGTGTATGAGTGTGTATGTCTATGAGTGTGTGTGTGTGAGAGAGAGAGAGTGTGTGTGTGTGTTTGAGAGAGAGAGAGAGAGAGAGAGAGAGAGAGAGAGAGAGAGAGAGAGAGAGAGAGAGAGAGAGAGAGAGAGAGTGTGTGTGCGTGTGTGTGTGTGTGCGTTCGCATGTTTATGTGTGTGCGTGAGCGTGCGTACAAGCGTGAGAGTGTGTGTGCGTGCGTGCCTGCCAGCCTGCCTGCTTGTGTGTGTGCGTGTGTTTATGTGTGTGTGTGAGCGTGCGTGTGTGTGTGTGCGCGCGCATGTGTTTATGTGTGTTTGTGCGTGCTTGCTTGCGCGCGCGCGCATGTATGTGTGTTCTCTGATAGCAGGGTATGATAGAGGGTCGGTGTTTAGTTGTTAAGAATAGACAGTTTGAAAAACAACACCCCCAAAACAAGACATTTTCCTGTCGCAGAAAATAGACACAAAGCACGCAAGTATAAGCGTGCATGCGCGCGTGTGTGTGTGTGTGAACGACCGTGCGTACGAGCTTATGTGCCTGTACGCGTGCATGTGTGTGTTTGTGCATGCGCGTGCGTGCATATCTACGTGTGTGTGTGTGCGCGCGCGTGTGTGCATATGTTGTGTGTGCGCGCGCGCGTGCATACGCACGTGCGTGTGTGTACGCGCGCGTGCGCACACGCTTCTGTAGAAGTTTTCTTTACCACATGAATTACGTTCCGACACAAACAGCTGCTAGCAAGTGACAGCGACAAAGTGCACAGATTCCTGTAATTCCTCGCAAAGGGATATTAACCCTTAATCCATCCTTCGAAAGGAATCGATTCCATATTCACACAGACGTAAAATGTCTTCTGACACTTGGGCCGTTTGAACTCAACGGATGAAGAGGTGGAGACAAAAGGATTCAATAGGAATCGTCTGTCATTATAAACGAACGTTTGAAACAAGTATTGTGACGTGGTTTAGTCTAACTGCTTAGAATACGTCCTTATCAATCAAAAATAGATGACAGACATAAACTGTTCCAGCTCACTGAGAAAAGCGCTCAGATTTTAAGAACTGAATATTCGTCATCTTCTTGTTCTTCTCGTTCTTTCTTCTTCTTCTTCTTTTTCTCTTTTCTTCTTCCTTCTTCTTCTTCTTCCGTCTTTGTTCTTCTTGTTCTTTTTCTTCTTCTTTCTTCACTCCTCCTCCTCCTTCTCCTTCTTCTTCTTCTTCTTCTTCTTCTTCTTTCTTCCTCTTCTTCTTACTTCTTCTCCTCATCCTTCTTCTTCTTCGTCGTCTTCTTTTTCAACTTCTTTATCGAAAACTCAGACGAACAACTTATGTTGACTTGTCATAATTATCAGCAAAAATGAGTTGCGCTGCCGTTAAGCGCCTGACAAGTCAGGCCCAGCGCATCCGACTTCCACGCGGGAGCACTGAATCTGAAAACTATTCCGCAATGCGTCTGTCTGTGTGCCAGTGACGTGCTGCTAATCAGAGGCCAAGTACTTGTTGATGTGATGATGTCATATCGCTGTTGTTGCTTGGAATATCTATAAGAACAAAACATCTTTGGGAAGGGATTCCAGTTGACCACTTCGCGCGCGTGTACGTGTGTAGTGTGTGTGTGCGTGATGCTATGCTGTGGTGTGTGTGTGTGTATGTGTTGTGGTTGCGTGGTGGTTTTTACTTTTGTTTAACGCCTTTTCACTATGAGTAATATTAGACAAGAGAGTGAGAGAGTGCAAGTGTGTGTGTGTGTCGCGCGCGGCGCGGCGTGTGTGTGTTTTTTAAAAAAACATCTATCCACTAGACGTGATATTAGACAGGTGAGGGGGACAGACAGCATAAGAGAGGAAAAAAGGGAACAGCAGAGACAGAGAAGAAACAGGATGAGAAAAGAGAGACAGAAGAGATATAATAAAGTAGATAGACAGACAAGAAATCAGGATGAGAACACAAGACGAACAACACTACCACGAAACTAGTTACTTTACAAATCAAAGAGTAGAAGAGAGTAACAAGGAAACAGACGACGACGAGAACAGATAGAGCAAGACAAGTATGTACAAATCAAAGAGAGAGAGAGAGAGAGAGAGAGAGAGAGAGAGAGAGAGAGAAGAGAGAGAAGAGAGAGAAGAGAGAGAGACAGAGAGACAGAGAGAGAGAGAGAGAGAGAGAAGAGAGAGAGAGAGAGAGAGAGAGAGAGAATGTTCATGAGATGACAGACACACACACACACACGAAACTGCGCGCTGCACACGCTGGCTTAGGGCATTAACAGCTTTAGGCTAAAGGGTGCGCCTCACACTCGCGCACACAGCATGCGCACGCCCACCCTCACCCGCATCTCCGCGCATCCGCGCGCACCTCGAACTCCGCATCCGTGCGCGCGCGTACCCCGCCCCGCCGCGCGCGCACCGCCACCCCCGCACTCGCGCATCCACGCGCGCGCGCACCCATCTGCGCGCCGCGACCGCACCTGCACACGCGCGCGCTGCACCGTGCACACCGTCGCCCGCGCGCGCGCGCACTCGCGCCACTGCATGCGCGCGCACATCGCGCATGCCGCGCGCGACTGCGCATCCGCGCGCGCGCGCATGTACGTGCCGATGCGATGTGCGCGCGCGCAGATGCGCACCGCGCATCCGTGCATCGCGCGCAGTGCGCGCAGTGCCCGCTGCGACTCGGGCAATCCGCGCCGAATCGCGATGTGCGAGTGCGCGCGCGCGGGATAGCCATTCCCACGACATGGATGCATGGCAGTGCAGTGTGGGGCGAGATGGCGGTGCGTGTGCGCGCGCGGCGGTGCGGGTCGATGCGCGCAGATGCGCATAGATGCGTACGTCCGCGACACATTAACTAAGCCGCTTTAAGGCTTAAAAGAAGTGTTCCAGCCTATTTGCCTGGTCACTTGTTGTAATGTTCAGCTTTACGCAAGCTTTTCCTCCAACAACAACAACAAGAACAAAACCCCCCCCCCCCAAAAAAAAAAAAAAAAAAAAAAAAAAAAGAAAACAAAAGAAAAAAGCCCGAACACAAGCATAGACAGTAAAGAAAGAAACAGCAAAACCAAAAAAACCAAACTCCTTGAGTTAGATTGAATTACCTGAAAACACGAGATAAGAGAGAGAGAGAGAGAGAGAGAGAGAGAGAGAGAGAGAGAGAGAGAGAGAGAGAGAGAGAGAGAGAGAGAGAGAGAGAGAGAGAGAGAGAGAGAGAGAGAGAGAGAGAGAGAGACAGACAGACAGACAGACAGACAGACACAGAGACAGAGAGATATGGAGATAAAAGAGAGACAGAGGATATAGAGACAGAGACATAAAAAGAGACAGAGGGACAGACAGAGAGACAGAGATGTAAAACAGAGACAGACAGAATAAGAGAAACAGGGACAGCGAGACACAGAAAAGAGAGAGAGAGAGAGGAGAGAGAGAGAGAGAGAGAGAGAGAGAGAGAGAGAGAAAAGAGAGAGATCTAGAGACAGAAACACACAGAATAAGAGAAACAGGGATGGAGAGACAGAGACAGAGACGAACAGACACAGACAGAGATATATAGGTAGACAGACTAACAAGGAAACAGACCCAAACACACACACACACACACACACACACACACACACACACACACACACACACACAGGCGCACACACACACACACACAAACACACATACTCACTCACTCTCATTCACTCACTCACTCACATTCATTCACTCACTCACTCACTCACACACACACACTCACTCACTCACTCACAGGAAGGTGGCAGGATGCTTAAGATGTTAGCCTGCCAACAAGTATACCGTGAGGTTGTGGGTTCGATTCCCAGCCTCGCCCTTTCTTCCCAGTTTGACAAAAAAAATCGAACTGAATGTCGTGTTCGAACGCATGCAGAACATCTTGCGCACACATTACATCCTGTTCCGCTTTTCGTAAAAGTAGGCCATTGTGTGCCGGTGGAAACTAACAAAATTGACAAAACCGCATACATACGGGGACCGGATGTAAAAAAAACACATGTGCTTATTCCATTATCCTCGATATAAAAGAATAAATAAATAAATAAATATATACAACTCACTCACTCACTCACTCACTCACTCAATCCCTCCCTCCCTATTCAAACACATGTTACAAAAATCCAGAGACAGAGAGAGAGCAAGAGAGAGAGAGAGAGAGAGAGAGAGAGAGAGAGAGAGAGAGAGTGGGGGGGGGATAAGATGTCACCATGAAACACTAATCATACGCAATCACACACAGACACACACACACACACACCTTCGCACGACCGCAGCTGTGCAATCGCGCGCACTGCATCCACGCACGCGCATCCGCGCACGCGTACAAGCGCGCACGCGCGTCCGCGCACACGCGCACAAGCGCGCGCGCATTCGCGCACGCGCACGCGCAATCGCGCGTCCGCGCACGCGCGCTTGCGCACTTGCGCATCCGCGCCCGCGCGCTAGCGCACGCGCACTCGCGCATCCGCGCCCGCGCGCTTGCGCACTCGCGCATCCGCGCACGCGCGCACGCGCACTCGCGCATCCACCCATCCAGGCACGCGCACTCGCGCATCCGCGCAAGCGCACTCGCGCATCCGCGCACGCGCACTCGCGCATCCACCCATCCAGGCAGGCGCACTAGTACTCCTGCATCAGCGCCTGCGCGCACGCGCATCCGCGCATCAGAATGGATGTTTAAAAAAGCACATATGTGCTTATTCCATTATCCTCGATATAAAGAATAAACTAATATAAATAAAATAAAATGATAAAAAAGTACTGTGACGTCAAAACGGGCAGCTTAGATTCTGGAGCTAAAAAGGGATGTCCGGAAAGACATTTAGCTTATGACTGGGAGTGGTGAGCATGACAACATACAGTCATTAGAAAATATGACAAACCTGTGTATTCAATGAAACAATCTGAGTGCAGATTTATCACCTACAGTTAATTTGGAAGTTATTGCAGGACTGTGAAGAAGCTCACCTGGCAATACAAATCAATCTGGATGTAAAATGAATTTGTGCTGATATCACCTGAACATGAACTGGAATTTCCCCAGTTAGGGGGGGGTGGGGGGTGGGGGTGGGGGGGGGGGGGTGGCAGGGGGAGTGGGGGAGTGTTACTACAATGAAAGTGGAAACAACATACACTGGGTGGGCAGAAAAGGGGGTGGGGGTAGGGGTGGGCCATGGGGGTGGGAGTGTAAATGCAGTGTAAGGTAAATGCAGTAGAAGGTCAATGCAGTAGAAGGTCAATGCAGTAGAAGGTCAATGCAGTAGAATGCAGTAGAAGGTATTATGTGCCGGTAAGAACAGATGGCAGAACTTACAAAACCGTATAGACACGGGGACTAGATGTAAAATAGTACATAAGTGCTTATTCCATTATCCTCGATATACAAGAAAAAAAATGTATGTATATATTTATGTTTGCATGCATGTATGTATGTATATGCGCATGTATATATATGCATGCATATATTATGTATGTATGTTTGTATGTACGCATGCATGCATTCATGTATGTATGATGTATGCATGCACACCCACGTCTCACCCAACCCTTACCCCAACCCCCCGCGCCTCACATTCCCCACCCCCCCCCCCTTCCCACTCACATACTGACTGACTCTCTCCCTCCTTCCTTCCCACCTTCCTTCCTTCCCACACACAACTGCCAGAAACTGAGAGAGAGACAGAAACAATGGAATTGATCAGCTCATCTTCCATAATTATACTGTACTTTTCTGGTCCCTGTTTTTAGAGTCCATTCTGTCTTTTGGTGTGTGTGTGTGTGTGTGTGTGTGTGTGTGTGTGTGTATCTATATTTATAGTTCTGTGATGGAGCTTTCTTGTGGAGAAAAAGCTTGTGGGGCTATCTTGTCACACACACGCACGCGCGGGCGCTTGCACACGTGCGCACGCGCGCGCGCGCACACATACACACACGCGCGCGCGCCCGCATACAACAATCACACAACACAACACTCACACACAAACATACACGCGCGCACGCACTCACGCGCACACACACACAACACAACACTCACAGTCACACACAGGGAAGACAAGGGCTTATTGTGGAGAGTGCAATGAACTGGAATTTCCCCAGCTAGGTGTGTGTGTGTGTGTGTGTCTGCGTGCGTGCGTGGGTGGGTGTGCCCGTGTGCGTGCGCGTGTGTGTGTGTGTGTGTTGTGTGTGCCCGTGTGCGTGCGTGCGTGGGTGGGTGTCCCCGTGTGTGTGTGTGTGTGTGTGTGTGTTACGATAATGAAAGTGGAAACAACATACACTGGGTGGGCAAAAAAAGGGGTTGGGGTGGGGGTGGGCCATGGGGTTGGGAGTGTAAATGCAGTAGAAGGTAGATGCAGTAGAAGGTAGATGCAGTAGAAGGTAAATGCATTAGAAGGTAAATGCAGTAGAAGGTAGATGCAGTAGAAGGTAGATGCAGTAGAAGGTAAATGCAGTAGAAGGTAAATGCATTAGAAGGTAAATGCAGTAGAAGATAAATGCAGTAGAAGGTAGATGCAGTAGAAGGTAGATGCAGTAGAAGGTAAACGCATTAGAAGGTAAACGCAGTAGAAGGTAAACGCAGTAGAAGGTAAATGCAGTAGAAGGTAGATGCAGTAGAAGGTAAACGCATTAGAAGGTAAACGCATTAGTAGGTAAATGTAGTAGAAGGTAAATGTAGTAGAAGGTAAACGCAGTAGAAGGTAAATGCAGTAGAAGGTAAACGCAGTAGAAGGTAAATGCAGTAGAAGGTAAACGCAGTAGAAGGTAAATGCAGTAGAAGGTAAATGCAGTAGAAGATAGATGCAGTAGAAGGTGAATGCAGCAGAAGGTAAATGCAGTAGAAGGTAAATGCAGTGTCAGGACTGTGTCCTGTGTTGCCTACATTGTCAGCAATAATGTGTCTATCGTTTTGGATTGATTAGCAGTCATTTTTTCCCCTTTTGCTTTAGTGTACTGTCTTCATTGGGCTTTTAGCTCTGTCTGGTCATGAGAAAATAAACACATACAGGTGTGTGTGTGTGGGAGGGGGGGGGGGGCACGCGCGCGCACGCACACACGGATACTCACATACGCGCACGCAGCAGAACCAGCAAGAAGAGCAGCAGCAGTAGCAGCAGCAGCAGAAGCAGCAACAGCAGTGGCAGCAGAAACAGCAACAGCAGCAGTAGGAGCAAGAGCAACAATAACAACAACGATGACGACGAAGATAATGATAATTGTAATAGCAAAAGAACGAAGAAGAAGAATTAAAAGAATTTTCGAAGAAGCATCATTCAAAGAAGAAGAATTTTCGAAGAGGAAGAAAAAGAAGACGAATTCAAACAAGAATTCAAACAAGAAGAATTGAAAGAAGAATTAAAAGAAAAAGAAGAAGAAGAAGAGAGTTTTGATGTGTGCGCGCGTGCATGCGCGCGCGTGTGTGTATGTATGTTTGTGTGTGTCTGTTTGTCTGTATGTCTGTAAGTCTGTCTGTCTGTATGTAAGTCTGTCTGTCTGTATGTATGTATGTTCAAGGGGATATTTTTTTCCCTGGAGTACATCAGTGCAGACTCGACTCTCCCCATCAGTCATTCAGATGACACT